>JARQOC010000003.1:775820495-775938629 GCA_033576535.1 Allobates femoralis
CGCAAGTCTCTCTATACTTTCAATGGGGATCCATTGAGAGTCGCTGTGTAGCGCGAGCAATGGCCGCGAGGCCATTGCGAGTCGCTACCTCAGTCGCCGCACCTGCCGCAAGTCCCCTATACTTTCTATGGGGAGTGCGAGCACTTGCGTGCGCGGTTGCGTAATCCCATAAGGATTACCGCAACCGCGCCGCATTGCGAGTCGCTGGCTGAGTGCGAGCACTTGCGGCGCGGTTGCGGTAATCCCCATAGAAAGTATAGGGGACTTGCGCAGGTGCGGCAAGTGCGGTTTGCCGCACTGCCGCAAGTCCCCCTATACTTTCTATGGGGATTACCGCAACTGCGCCGCAAGTGCGGTTTTTAAATAAATAAAATAATTTTAATAAAATAAATCTCATTAAATAAATAATAATAAATAAATTTAATAAAATAAAAATAGTAAAAAACAAAACAAAATAAATAATAAAATAAAAAATAGCTATACTACTATAATCAAATTAATGCACGTTCTAGAATCCCGATGCATTTGCATCGGGCTCACAGCTAGTGGTATATAATCATTTTAATCTTAGATTGTTCAGGAATGCTGTAATAAGGTCATCTGTCAGTAAGGCTGTCTTCACATCACGATTTGTGGCTCTCCGTGGGGAACCATGTGTGGACAGGATCCCTACGGACAGCCACGGATCCAAAAGGATCCCTGCCTTCGGATGGCAAATAGCCATCCGTATTCGATTTGATGCAGTATCCATGTGGATCCTGTTGTCCCTGTCTCTCCCTGTTCTCCCTGCATCTTCTCTATCTGTCCCTGTCTGTCCCTGTCCTCCTCTATCTCTGCTCCCCCCTGTTCTCTATCCTGTCCTCCCCCCTGTCTTATCCCCTGTCCCTCTCCCTCCGGTATATAAAAAATAACAAAAATCCTCCCAGAGGATACATTACCTGTCCGCCAGCTGCGGGGATGATGCGACAGCCTCCATCTGGTGGCTGAAGGACCTGTGGTGATGTCACAGAGCTAGTCAGCTGACACATCAGGTGACCGGCTCTGTGACATCCCGAGAGGTCTTTCAGCCAGAAGGGGACTGTCGCCTCCCCGCATCCGGCGGACAGGCAATGTATCCTCTCGGAGGATTTTTTTTCATTTTTTATATACCGGAGGGGAGAGGACAGGGGATAAGACAGGGGGGAGGACAGGATAGAGAACAGGGGAGAGGGGGGCAGAGATACAGGAGGGATAGACAGGGACAGGCAGGGTTATGTACTAAGCTCTGCCTCTGGTCATGCTCAGTACATAAACATGGAGCAGACATCGGATCCAATTTAGACTCGGATCTGATGTCCATAGGCTCCCATTATGTAGCCCTATGGACCATCACGGATCCATCACGAATCAGTGGAGTCCGATTTTAGTCACGGACACCAAAATCGCAGCAGGGTACGATTTTGGATCCGTGACTAAATCGGAAGGCTATGAATTGTGCTTAAATCAGATGCCAATAGGGACACATCCGAGCACAATCCGAGCCCCATAGGGATACATGGGAGGCCAAATCGTGATTGTCTGTCTGCTGTCTCTAACATCAAGTCTTCTCACTACCTTAAATTGAATCTGTCAAAAACTAAACTTCTCATGTTTCCTCCCTTTCCTAATATTCCGAAACATAATATGGCCATTTTTGTATGTGGTTCTACCGTTACTCCTCAACCGCACGCCCACTGTCTTGGGGTTATATTTGACTCAGATCTCTCCTTCTCTCCCCAAATCCGGTCTCTCACTCTCTAATGTCACCTACACCTCAAAAATATCTCTAGAATTCGAGCTTTTCTTACTGTTGACTCTGCAAAAACTCTAACTATTGCCCTTATTCATTCTCGCCTGGATTACTGCAATTCTCTATTAATCGGTCTCCCTCTTAGTAAACTCTCTCCTCTCCAATCCATCCTCAATGCATTAGCCAGGATCATATTCCTCTCCAACTGCTACACCTATGCCTCTATCCTAGGGCAGTCATTGCACTGGTTGCCAATCCACTATAGAGTACAATATAAAATTATCACTAACACACAAAGCCCTCCACAGTTCTGCTCCACCCTACATCTCCTCTCTCATCTCTGTCTATTGCCTTACACTTGCCCTCCGCTCCGCAAGTGATCTAAGACTGACATCAGCTACAATATGTACCTCCCCCTCCTGTTTCCAAGACTTCTCACGAGCTGCACCAATTCTCTGGAACGGATTACCAAGAACAATTCAATTAATTCCCAATACCAATAGTTTTAAGCGAACCTTAAAAACACATCTCTTTAGACTGGCCTATCACCTCACCTCACTTGTCTAACTATTCCTATCTTTCCTTTTCTAAATCTGTCCTCCTGTGTCATCTGTCTGCACCTGCAGACTGTCTTTCTGCCCCCCATGCATAATATAGCACTTTATCTATACTTGTACAGATCCTGACTGGTGACCGGTTCATGCAGCGTTACGTGAATCCCCTAATTATTATATTGATGGCTGGACCATATATGACTTTTTACCATTTACCTTTTGTGCCTCCCCTATTTCCTCATAGTTTGTAGCTTGCAAGCAGGATCCTCACTCCTCATGGTTTTTTAATTTTTGTTACTCTGTATTGTCTCATATTGTCTGTACATGTCGCCTCCGAATTGTAAAGTACTGTGTAATATGTTGGCAGTATAAAAAGAAAAATATTATTATTATTATTGACAATGTGTTAGGGGTACATCACACACAGGGATATCGCTAGCGATACCGGTGAAATCAGCGACCTCGCCAGCCATATCGCTGTGTGTGAAAAACAGCAGTGACAGGGCCCCTGCTGTGAGGTCGCTGATCGTTACACAGCGATCAGGACCATTTTTTGCTCATTGGCCTCCCGTTGTGCAGCACGCATCGGCGTGTTTGACGGCTTGAGACCAACGAGCGCCAGTTCCGAGAATGCAGGGAGCCGGCGCAGACAGTGGCACCGCCACTAGCCACAGCCTCAGTGGCATTCACCCGGCCGTGCAGTGCATGCTGGGACATATAGTCATAAGACAACATGTCACAGCGTGCACTGCGCGGCCGGGTTCACAGAGAGCCCGATGTGTAACCAGGGTACATATCGGGTAACTAAGCACAGCGCTGTGCTTAGTTACCCGATGTTTACCTTAGTTACCAGCCTTCTCCAGCTTACCCAGAGATGTGGAGGTCAGCTCCCTGGTCACTGGTCGCTGAGGAGATCTGCCTGTTTGACAGCTCCCCAGCGACCACACAGCGATGTTCCAGCGATCCTGGTCGTTGTCGGGATCGCTGGAACATTGCTGTGTGTAACGGCACCCTTAATTTTACTCATAATAAAAAATTACAATTGGAAAAATAAACATATTATCTAACAAAGAAATCATTATGCAGTTGAGTTTGCTTCATGTTCCAGCTTACCTGGATAAATTGTAAGCCAAATGGCCTCATTCTAAGGTGTTACTATATAAAGACTACAAAGGTGACCTAGATTTCAACCTTTCCCCAACTGACATTTCACTATGAAAGAATCATATGTCATGGAAAGAACAATGCAAACTACTGGGTTAAAGTAATGCTTGTGTTATGGATTTAGATGTGCTGGGCCACAAGGGCACACAGAATGTCACATTATGAAGAACACAATCTATTTGCCTATTTATCTATCTCTTTCTTTATCTATCTATCTATCTATCTATCTATCTATGCAAAAATGGACGGCAGCACTTCCTTTATAAGTGTAAAATGTGGATTTGTTTCCCCAGGACCACAACATTTTGGTAGATTACTCCCCCTTTGTCAAGCCAGCTGCTTGTGCAGGTTCAGATATCAAGGAGCAGAAAATATGCACCGCTATTCTCCCGTGCCAACAGACCCTTTTTTGTTGCAAAACTTCTGAATTTTTCACTACTTAAATTAAATAAAAAAAAAAAGAAACATGTTTGGTATCTAAGTACCCATGCTGACACGGGGAAAGTCATACTGCCAGGTCAGTTTTACCATTAATTGAACATGACATTTAAAAACGCCAAAACCATTTTGGAATTGCCCTTATTTTTGCAATTTCACCGAACTTGGAATTTTTGCTCATCTTTCAGTACACTGTTTGGCAGAATGAATAATATCATTCAAAAGTACAACTCATCCCACAAAAAACAAGCCCTGATATGGCTGGAAAAATAAAAAGTTATGGTTCTTGGAAGAAGGGGAGGAAATAATGAAAAATGGAAAATTGCCCAGGGGTGAAGTGGTTAAAAATACAAGGGAAGAAAACTAAAGTTAACCTAGATAAAGTGCAAATTAAATAATGAGTAAAGCGCAAATAAAATAGTCACAATTAGAATCACATTTAGACCAGAGAAAATGAACAAAAGCAGACATACTTGAAGTTTAAGCGGCTAAGGTCATGGCTGTGACAGGGGGTGGAGCTCAGAGAGTGGGCATCATTGCTTGGGCACAGTGGGCAGAGAAGCATGAACATAAAAGGCATGACCAAACGCCCGATTTTGATGGACGTCAACTTAAATGTAGAGGGCTCTGTTGTCGTGGGTTTGATTGACCTGACTACCCTGATGTGTTGGGGGTGTGTGTTTGGTCCTCATAAAGTAAGAAAATATTATTTGTTAAATCCATGTGGTCATAGAGTTGTTTAAAATAGAAGTAGGCGTCTAGGCGCAAGACCCCTAGGTGGGGGGCAGGGGTGCAGGGGGATTGAAGCACCCTTGCATAAGCCCATTATAAGCTTGTTTTGCAATTGGGGCTTCATCCCCCCCTTAACCCCTCCACCTGGAAGTCTTACCCCCTAACCCGTGCTTCTATTCTAAATATTTCTATGACCACCTGGTTTTAAGAAATAATGCTTGCTTCCTTACTTTAAAAAAACCAAGGACACACCCACCACAGGTCTGAGACATGAAGTATCTCTGGACCAAAGTGTTGGTAGTCACACCCAACATACTCTATCAGTGCAGTCTGGTCAGTCATGCCCTCAGAGCTCACGCCCATCAATTTCGAGCGCTCGGTCATGCCCTTGTGTTTGTGCTTCTCTGCCCACTGTGCCCGAGCGATGATGCCCACTCTCTCAACTCTGCCCCCTGTCACTCTCTCAACTCCGCCCCCTTTCACAGCCATGATCTGATTCAACAAATCACACTCAGATTGGACTTAGCGTTTGATCATGGTGGGATCTGTTTTTCTCAATAGAAGAGAATTATAGAAAAGAGGATGCTCCTGCATTCTATCAGTCTGTGGAAATCAGACAGCATTCGAATGTCATCCGTGTATGGTCGGATTTTCTTTCAAAGACCCATAAACTTGAATGACCAAGTAGTATCCAATTCCCAGGGGTAAAGTGCGGATACTGCGATATTATTCCTTGGACTAATTGTACTGAAGAATAAGTTAGACACATGAACTACGTCATGGAGTGATATTGGTTTGAGTGCGATCCAATTTTTTTGACAGCACCTCGACTGAAAATATGATCGTCTGTATGAGACCTATAGTTATGTTTATCTAATAATGGTCACTACTCTACAATCACAAACAATCTCCCACTGTTAATACCTTGTGATATGCACAAAAATCTTTTTTACAGAATTTAAAATTACATTTTTTTAAAAAAAATACGAATTTAAGTTATAAAAATTCAAACAAAGTGTAAAAGGAAATGTTGACTTTTATAGAGAGAAGACACAAGTGTATTTCTTATGCGTGATATAACATGTTCATTGATAAATGCAAAGTTATTGATTTTCCCCTGATTGTGCTCCAGTTGCACATGACTTTGTATAAGCTGAACCTTCCGGCATAAATCCATTATGTATGAGCCAGTCTTGTGCCATAGACGATGCACCTGCCACCCATTCATCAGAACATAGCTAGTCCTATTCTGTAATCATTAAATGAAATATATGAATGACAGAGATAATAAGACATGTGTGCAGACTTCCAGCTTCTGAATGAAGCCCTATATTATGCTGAGGAGTGTGCAGCTGCGGTGATTTGTCTCAGCAATGCCTTAATGAACATTTACTCATTGATTCTTGGACAATGTGCTCTTATGTGCCTATCATTTCAATATATTAAGACGCTTTAGAATCAGGAGAGGATATTTAATGAGATCATAGTCGAGCTTTATCTTAATGGGTTTTATTTTATACATAATGAACTGCACAGAACAGTGAAAGATGTCAACCCTTCTCCGGCACTTTACATTCTTCTAGTCTGTAGTCCAAAAGAAAAGTTAAAGGTAACGTGTCACATCGGAAAATGCAATGTACCTGCAGATGTAAGGTTAATCTGCAGAGAAATAGCGTTATAATGTATGCTGCCTTACTGAAAGTGCGGCTACTGAGATAAAGTCAACTTATTTCCTCCCAGGAGCCACTGGTTTTCAGTTATGTAGTTGTGGACAAAGCATCTACAGTCAATGTCCACTGTTCTGGGGGGTAGTGGCTGCAAACATGGCCAAGCACCTTGATTGATAGCAGAGAAGCTGTCCATGAAAGTGCTGGGGAACGCCACCGTAAACAGAATAGTGAACCATGACTGTATTTGCTACATGCATGCCCCCATCATATTTACCAGTAGATTAACTAAACACATATAAAGTTACATGCATTGCACGAGTGTGATTTGGACCTATCCTTTCACACGCGCTCACTTTAAATCCACTTGAATGTGCTTTTTGGTCAGTCTTGCATGGTGAGTGTGCATACAGGCATTGAAGGTTGAGTGCATTAATTATAGTTTTCTTTGAATCAATTGTACCTGCTGATTCCAGGTCTTCACAGATGGTCCTTGGCTATTGGACAGCTCTTCTGATAATTATTTTCACTTCTCTGTTTAAAATCTTGCGGGTAGCACCCAGGGGTGCACTAAGCCCCACTGCCGCCTGAGCCGCGGCACCGATTACGGGGGGGGGGGTGTGCTGTTGAAGCCCGGGGCACTGCCGCCCCTACTGTGACTCTCCCCCGGCGGTCGCCGCTTACCTGCGGTGCGCGCGGGGTGAGCGGCCGGCGCCATGACAGGGGGAGGCTGTGTGCATGAGGCGCCGCCCCCTTCTGCACTGCCGCTCCCCCTGCCTGCTGCCGCCTGAATGACAGGGCTCACACTGTCCAATGGTGATTTAGGGCTCGTTTGCATGATGCTTATTTCATCGCATATTACGTTGCAGATTCACAGCAGATCTGCACTAAGACTGCAGCAGCGTGTTTTCTCAGCAAAGTCAATGGGATTTGTGAAGTCCTGTTCGCATGGTGACTTTTATTTCTGCTGCAGATACACTGTGTATTTACGTGCAGATAAATCTGCAACATGTCAATTCTTCATGCAGAAACGCTTCACAAAAATGCTGAGTCATAGATAAGTCAATGGCGAAAGCACCATATCCACAGCAGATAAAAACGCCCTGTGCGGATAGGGATGGTTTTGGTGCGTATTTTTGACACTAGGTGCAGATTTTGAATTTTGAAAGTCAAAGATCTGCACCACCAACCAAGTATGTGAACGGGTAATGATGTTCTCTCCACTTCCGGATTATGGCCCCAACAGAGTTCACTGGAGCTTCAGTAGTTTACAAATTCTTTTCTAAGCAATGACATCATTTTTTTCAACAGTAAGGATGCAAAGGTCTTGAGGCAGCTCACTGGTTTAACATATCATGAGATGTTTTTCGTAAGGGACCTTGGTATAGAGAATCCTTTTTATAGGATAAATGATGAATCACCGGATATTATTTTTCACCAAATGGTAGGACTGCTTTCTAATTACTGATAGATTTAATAAAACCTACATATATCCTCATACAGTATCCTACAAAAACCAAGGAAAACCAAATTGCAAGTAAAATTAACTCTTCATTAAGACCAAAATACAAAATTCATTTTAATATATAACAGTACAAAAGTGCATCAAAGACAAAAGTGGGGGATGTCTGTCCAAACAGATGCAGTAAGGCTGATGGTGTAATGCAGGTAAAGGGCAGCATAGGTAGTTACACAAGGCAAAAGTGATAATGGGTAGAGTATACATAAATGTCCATTAAGACAATGAGTCCAAATGAACATGCCCAGTATCCCTTTATATATCTATAAAGTAAAACTTCCTCACGAGTGGATTGAAATAATCACTCAATCTACCTATATGTATGTATAAGTGCTATCTGGCCCAGTCCTTAAATAGAGGAACTGTTAAACCTGCCTGTTAATACTGGTAAGGCTAACAGCAACTAATTCAATCAAAAATAAGGCTGGGGTCACACTTGCGTTTTTTTCATGCGTTTTTGGAGACCTGTGCTTTTAAAAAAGCATGTAAATACGCACCCATAGGCCCCCATGTTATAAAACGCATGCCCTAATAGCAAAAATGCATGTCTTAATGACAAAAACGCATGTGTGACAGTACCATGCGTTTTTGTGTGCGTTTTTGCAATTATGTGATTAGCTGACATCAAAAACACATGTAAAAACGCATGGTACATTAATACCATTTAGTACCATCCAAAAATGCATGCATTTTCCATAGGGGCCCATGTTAAAAAAAACATGCGTTTTCTTAAGGCACTAAAAAAACTCATGCCAAGTGTGACCCCAGCCTAACAGTGAATAGCTAAGAATGTAGAGAGTGATAGTCACTCATTTAGGATAGGATTGATATAGTTCCATATAGTTTGGTAAGTAGAGATACTGGGAAATCCCAGTGGAGCTCAGCAGCTCTATATATAATACATACAATAAATAGGAGAAAAATTAGAGCATGTTGCTACAATATTTTGCATATAAAAACTTGATTTATTAGAGTACTAGAGACATAGTATATACTAAATTACAAAAGACAAAAGATGCCACTATTACAAATGCACTAGCACCAAGGTACAGTGGAAATATCATACAATAGGATTGACAATCAATGCAAACCATAGGTGAAATGAACCCTTGTTTAGGGAATCACAGAAATGCCAATAAATCATCACAAAGTTGTAGACAGGCTGTACTGTGAAATACCACCCCCATATATGGTTGCTGCTCAACTAGTGAGCTGATCGGTCCATAACTGTTAGAGGTCCAGATCCATACCAATAGTGCGTGTAGTGCAGGGAGGAGGGAACCCCCTTAGTACCAGACTCCTGACGTACGTTTCGCTTGGTTTCCTTGCTTGTTATCACGATTGCTTCATCAAGAGGAGTACCGCCGGTTGTAAACTCGCAGCTTATATCCCTAGTCAGCATGGTCACATGCTTTTACCCAGCCAGTGGAATCGCATATTGCGGCGCATGCGTACTCGCCGCGGTCGGCGACTCGCATCGCTTCCGGCGCGACACGCAGCCCATTCACTCGCGCCGGAAAGGGTATCCCGGCAACGAGTAAACAAGCCGCGCTGAGTCGCGCCTCAGCGATGGAGGTCCGACCCGGAAGAGAAGGCATGCGCACACGATCCACCAGCACTGAACTATAACAAGGAGAAGGGCCCCACACTTAAACAATGTAGCAAGCATAAACAAAAGAAGCATGCTCAGGATGCTGTGGTGGTCCATTCTCCAAGATGAAATGATGATGTTGTAGTATGCGACACAGGTTGAGGGATACAACTGCCGGCAGAGAAGAATAGCAAAGACTTTAAAATCACAATAACCACATTACAAAACACATATAAACATGTACAAAGGGAAAAGAGAGGGGAAAGGGAACAATAAAAAACTCCCATTTCAAATGAACAAGGAGTCATGGTGATGGTCCAAAATACAGACTATATAGATTTGCGAGTATATATTATATATACATAGAACCCTACAAAAAGGGGGCGAAACTGGTTGTTTCATTAAGGCCTTTAGGGACTACCGTATCCAGTGTGATAATCCACTTTAATTCCCGTTGGGCTAATAGTCTCTGAAGATTACCCCCCCGAATACCTCCATGAATTTGATCTATCCCCTTTGCTTTCAATGAACTAGGGTTACAGTCATGATGGTAATAAAAATGGCGAGGTAAAGTCTTCAGGGAGGGAACATCTTTTTCTTCAATCTTTTTGGCTGCACCAATCTCCCTTACATGCTCCCTAATTCTAACCCTCAGTTCCCTGGTCGTGAGTCCCACATATATCCTGCCACAGCCACAGGTCAAATAATATATGACATGTGTGCTGCTGCAGGAGATATGCTGATTGATTTTATATGTTCTCAGGCCATCACTGGAGGTGAATTCTGAGCTGCGACAGAGATTGGGGCATGTAGCACAGTCGCCGCACGGGAAGAACCCACTCCGAGGGGGGCCCACTCCGAAAATCCTCGGTGTTTTGGCTATGTAGTGACTATGCACCAGTATATCCTTTAAGTTAGAGGATCGCCTGGATGTCATTAGAGGATTCTCCGAAAGGGCATCACTCAGAGCGGGCTCAGATTGCAACACCGGCCAGTGTCTTTTTAGTATTCGCCTCATGGTCTCCCATTCATGATTATAGGTCGAGATGTACCTGGTCTCTCCAAACGCTCCATCCAGCCTCTTATTCTTTTCAGAAGAGAGGAGGAGAGCATCACGTTTAGTATACTTGGCCCTTAAGTAGCCTTTCTTGATGGCTCTGTGGCTATACCCTCTCTGCCTAAATCTTTCACTTAAATCCGTTGATTGCTTTTCAAAGTTTGCCTCGGTGGAGCAGATTCGCCTCATCCTCAGAAATTGTCCAACCGGGATTGCTTTAATAGTAGACTGAGTGTGGGCAGACGAGGCGTGCAGTAAAGCGTTTACAGATGTCTCTTTCCTGAAGACATCCGTCTGCACCAACCCCCGCCTACCCACCTCAATCTTGATATCAAGAAAATCAATGCACGTTTTGCTATATTTATATGTGAGCTTGATATTTAACTCATTCCGATTTAGTAATTCCATGAAAGAGTAGAGCTGCTCCGTCGTACCCTGCCACACAATCATAATGTCGTCAATATAACGCATCCAGCACTGCACATGGGACACGGCCTGCACGCCCCCGAACACATCACGCTCCCAGTTACCCAGGAACAGGTTTGCATACGAAGGCGCACAGGCCGCGCCCATGGCAGTGCCGCGCTGCTGTAAGTAAAAACGATCTTTAAAGGTGAAAAAGTTGTGCGACAGGATAAAACGGAGCAGCTCTATTATCAGCTCACATAAATGGGCATCCCGGTTGGATTCTCCGAGGAAGAGGGGGAACCGCCTCCACACCTGCATCATGATCAATGCAGGTGTAGAGGGACTCCACGTCGGCTGTAACCAAATACATATCAGATTCCACAAAGATCCCGTCAATCCTTGCCAGAGCGTCAGTTGTGTCCCGTATATAGGACGGAAGGGTCTCAACAAGTGGTTTTAAATAAAAATCAATAAAGCGACAAACCGGGTCGCATAGACCCTCCATCCCAGACACTATAGGACGCCCCGGAGGATTGACGGGATCCTTGTGAATCTTTGGAAGTAAGTAAAAAGTCGGCACTTTTGGGAACTTCACCAAGAGACCATCAAGTACTTTTTTAGTGATGATCCCCTCCTCAAATGCCAAGGTCAGAATCCTGGTCAGATCTTCAGAAAAGGACCAGACAGGATTGGAATCAAGTTTAGCATATACATTCCTATCCCTAAGCTGTTTTAGGGCTTCCTTTTCGTACATGGCGCATGGCCAAATAACCACGTTTCCTCCTTTGTCAGCCGCCTTTATCACTATGTCTTCCAGGGATTTCAATTCAGCAACAGCATTACGCTGCTGATGAGTAAGATTATCAAAAGACCTTCTTGTTGGAATTTTTTTGAAATCCTCAGCGACCAATTTGGTAAAAATATCAATCGCAGGGCAGGCTGACAAAGGAGGAAACTTCTTAGATCTAGGCAAAATGTTAGAAGGAAACCTACCGGAGGTGTCAGGAGGTTCCTCATTCTCCAACTCCTCCAAATCCCAGAGGGCTCTTTGTTCATTTCTCTCTTCAGTCTCTTGAGCAGTCCTATAATGATATTTCCTTAATAGCAATTTTCGCGAAAACAAATGGAGGTCCTTCAGGGCTGTAAAATAATTAAAAGAATTAACAGGTACAAAAGTCAAGCCCTTAGAAAGGACCTCAATCTGTGTCGTTGTAAGGACATGCTCAGAGAGATTGATAACTTGAAGAGATGTATCATTATTACCATTTACCTTTCTGGGTTTGAAGGGGTTAAGAGACTGTAATCTGGTAACTATCTGACGTTCGTCTCCCAGCTGCTGACCCGAGGTTCCTGCTCCTTCTTCTCCAGATTCCCCATCCTGAGTTTCATCCCCCGATGTTAAGGATACCAGAGAGGGAGTTCTGGGAATAATAGGATCAGGTATACCAGGTTGATCGGGTTTGGGTGCTGGTGGAAGATTCCTTGGTTTCCCTCTTTTATTCTTCCATTTATAGACTCTCTGATGCTGATAGTCACCAAGATCTCGATGAAACTTTTTTAATTTAGCTTCCTTGATCTCCTTCTCACATTTACTGATCTCGTTCTCTATCTCCAACTCAAATTTGGCCAGAGTCTCCTTGGATAGGCCCTCTCTGATCGTCACCTGCAATTCGTCCATTTCTTGCTCTAATACGGAGATACTGGCCTTATTGTCAGCTGACAATAGCCCAATAAAACCGTCTGAGCATATATTAGCCAGGGCTTCCCATTGGTTCTTAAATGTTTCATTGCTAATTTGATACGCAGGAAAAACCTGTATTCTCAGACCTCTTGGAATCATGCCTTTCTGGGAATATCGTTCCAGGAAGGCATGATTCCACCAAAGTCTCGTCCTCCTCTTCAAAAGATCCTTGTATCTCACAATCTTGTCTTTTAGACCACCATCATTCACAGCCTTATCCACATTGTCACCTTTCTCTTTAAAGGTCTCATCAAGCTCCAGGAGCCACGTGCGATCACGGGTCCTGTAATCCATGTAAACCAATGGACACACTGTGAAAAACACAGAAAAATACAATTGATATAGTTCCATATAGTTTGGTAAGTAGAGATACTGGGAAATCCCAGTGGAGCTCAGCAGCTCTATATATAATACATACAATAAATAGGAGAAAAATTAGAGCATGTTGCTACAATATTTTGCATATAAAAACTTGATTTATTAGAGTACTAGAGACATAGTATATACTAAATTACAAAAGACAAAAGATGCCACTATTACAAATGCACTAGCACCAAGGTACAGTGGAAATATCATACAATAGGATTGACAATCAATGCAAACCATAGGTGAAATGAACCCTTGTTTAGGGAATCACAGAAATGCCAATAAATCATCACAAAGTTGTAGACAGGCTGTACTGTGAAATACCACCCCCATATATGGTTGCTGCTCAACTAGTGAGCTGATCGGTCCATAACTGTTAGAGGTCCAGATCCATACCAATAGTGCGTGTGTGTGCAGGGAGGAGGGAACCCTCTTAGTACCAGACTCCTGACGTACGTTTCGCTTGGTTTCCTTGCTTGTTATCACGATTGCTTCATCAAGAGGAGTACCGCCGGTTGTAAACTCGCAGCTTATATCCCTAGTCAGCATGGTCACATGCTTTTACCCAGCCAGTGGAATCGCATATTGCGGCGCATGCGTACTCGCCGCGGTCGGCGACTCGCATCGCTTCCGGCGCGACACGCAGCCCATTCACTCACGCCGGAAAGGGTATCCCGGCAACGAGTAAACAAGCCGCGCTGAGTCGCGCCTCAGCGATGGAGGTCCGACCCGGAAGAGAAGGCATGCGCACACGATCCACCAGCACTGAACTATAACAAGGAGAAGGGCCCCACACTTAAACAATGTAGCGAGCATAAACAAAAGAAGCATGCTCAGGATGCTGTGGTGGTCCATTCTCCAAGATGAAATGATGATGTTGTAGTATGCGACACAGGTTGAGGGATACAACTGCCGGCAAAGAAGAATAGCAAAGACTTTAAAATCACAATAACCACATTATCGCAATATGCGATTCCACTGGCTGGGTAAAAGCATGTGACCATGCTGACTAAGGATATAAGCTGCGAGTTTACAACCGGCGGTACTCCTCTTGATGAAGCAATCGTGATAACAAGCAAGGAAACCAAGCGAAACGTACGTCAGGAGTCTGGTACTAAGGGGGTTCCCTCCTCCCTGCACTACACGCACTATTGGTATGGATCTGGACCTCTAACAGTTATGGACCGATCAGCTCACTAGTTGAGCAGCAACCATATATGGGGGTGGTATTTCACAGTACAGCCTGTCTACAACTTTGTGATGATTTATTGGCATTTCTGTGATTCCCTAAACAAGGGTTCATTTCACCTATGGTTTGCATTGATTGTCAATCCTATTGTATGATATTTCCACTGTACCTTGGTGCTAGTGCATTTGTAATAGTGGCATCTTTTGTCTTTTGTAATTTAGTATATACTATGTCTCTAGTACTCTAATAAATCAAGTTTTTATATGCAAAATATTGTAGCAACATGCTCTAATTTTTCTCCTATTTATTGTATCATTTAGGATAGGGTCACACTTGGCATGAGTTTTTTTAGTGCCTTTAAAAAAAGCATGCGTTTCTGCATGCGTTTTTTTATTTCAGCATGCGTTTTTTAAGGTGTCTGATGGCACCCTGCGTTTTTGCATGCAAAATCAGCACCCAAAAATAGTGCATGCACTATTTTTTGGTGCTGTTTTAAAAAAGCATGCGTTTTTGGATTGTACTAAATGGTACTAATGTACCATGCGTTTTTACATGCGTTTTTGATGTCAGCCAATCACATAAGTGCAAAAACTCATGCCAAAAACACATGGCACTTTAGATATGCGTTTTTGCTATAAGACATGCGTTTTTGCTATTAGGGCATGCATTTTTTAACATGGGGGCCAATGGGTGCGTTTTTACATGCTTTTTTAAAAATGCAGGTCTCCAAAAACGCATGAAAAAAACGCAAGTGTGACCCCAGCCTAACCTGAGGTCATTGTGACGTCGTGTGCCAAGTGCCCCCTTGCTACCTTCACATGCTTAGTACAAACCATAAGGCAGAAAGCCCCCCAAAAAGCAACAAGTGAAGTCAGCTCCAGTAAAGGCCGGCAAAGCATCACAAAGGAAGAAACCCAGCGTTTGGCGACATCAATGGCTTCCAGACCTCAGACAGTCATTGCCTACAAAAGATTCTCTACAACGTATTAAAAATTTACATTTTATAGATGGTAAATTTGCCCAGTTACTATTGAGCACCTGAAATGAGGAGGCTTTGTAGAAACATGACTGCACTTTCTTAATGTTTCACTGGATATTTTTGTACACCCCTTTAATTAAACGTGAAAATCTGCTCATCTATTACATCTGAGTTATTTCATTTAAAATAATAAAAAAAAGTGTCAACCAGAGCACAAATCACAAGGATTCACTCCGTCCTAATATTTGCTGACCTTTATGTATGATGCTGTTAGTTGACGATGGTAGACTCACAATCTGCTTACCTACACATTAAACTAATAAACTTCTATTTTGTAAAGATGCTTCAGACTACTAGATATGTTTGTATGTTAATACATGCCTTATGTAAAGGGCCATGGAACCTAATGACGCTATATAAATAAATAATAATAATAATAATAAATAATGTAATGAACATAGCTTGGAGCATGTGTGCAGATATTCTTTTGTTTCCAGCCATTTCTGCTCCTCTCTTTCCAGAAAACAAGGGGTTTTTGTGTGCTGCTATGTGGAAAACTTCAATAAAAAAAGCAAACCATAATGACTGAGTTGTTTTCTGTTTCTTAGAT
The DNA here is from genome assembly GCA_033576535.1 of Allobates femoralis. Lineage (NCBI taxonomy): Eukaryota > Metazoa > Chordata > Amphibia > Anura > Aromobatidae > Allobates > Allobates femoralis. The sequence continues at coordinate 775,836,279 of JARQOC010000003.1, forward strand.
CAGAGATTAGAAACTTGTCCGAACCCATTTACCTTGCACAATGTAGGTGGTTCAAAGCATTTGGATCTGCCATCACTTTCATTACAGTCCTGTTTCTGCAGGCAGTCATTGTACAATCAGTGCATATAATTTTACTATTTCAGTTCACTCTTTTATCCTACTTTTCAGGTCCATAATATGCACTTTCCTTAATAATGAAGTACATATAATGTCCAGGGAACTTGTCATTAGATTATTTCAGCCTGAAGCATGGGCAGCTGGGGTATGCAATTGTAGCATTTCAAAGAATGCAAATTGTTCATAATGTTATACTGTCCGACGGGAAATCTATTTTATGAGTAAAGATATTGATGATCATTTTTCGATCACATAAACCATTTGACATTTTCTGCTAATTAGATTTTGGTGCACAGGGGCCAGACTGTACATTAAGTCTTCTCCTCCCTGTCTATGATTCCCCAACCCCTGCCTGCCTCCGGTCTGTGAACGACCTGCCTCTTCTGTTTGATATCTCAACAGTGAGCTGTCATTCACAGACCAGAGGCAGGAAGAGGGGTCTGAGAATCACAGACAGGAAGGAAAATATCCAGTGTACAGTCCGGCTCCTGTGAATAGAAATCTAATTAGCAGCAAAATGTAAAGGGTGAGTAAAAAAGAACAACCAAGTGTATTTCTTCACCAAAGGTATAAATGTAATCGTGACGCCACCTGTAGGTCCGGTGATGGCACTGGCGCTGCAGGAACCTCTGGGGGATGGGCGGCAGCAAGGTGTTGTAGCCCTCTACAGGTAGGGCGGCTTTCCCAGGTGTGTTGGAAATAGGAATAGTGGAAAAGGGCAGTGTAGTCATGGTGGTGTGGGGCTGGAATGATGGACACACACACAAAAGTCTCTTTCGGTAGCTTTACTGATAGAAACCGGTACACGTCCAAGGATGAAGGATGCACTCTGGGACTTTCACGTTGAGTGAGGTGTAGGCCTCCCTTGTCCTGTGCTTTGTCCTGAAGCCTGGCTGGCGTGAAACCAGTCCTGACCTCCCGTGTCTCCACACCCATGTTGCTACACTGAGGGCTCTCTCTCAGGGCTACCGATATCCCTCCTGCGGTCCCTGGCTCTCAAATGTGGGTGCAGCCGGTGTCCGGGAAGCTAAACTTCCATGGTGTTCTGGATTCTCTGCTGGGATGGTCTCTCTCCTTGTGTGCAGACTCGGTCTCCAGTCCTCACTCTCTGGACCTCAAACTGGCTCTGGAGGTGCACTGGTGTTAGGCCTAGCACGGCTCCGGTAACCAGCTTTAGCTCACTGGCTCTGAGCTGAACTTCACAGTTCTTCTAGTGACTGCACACTCTGGCTAATTCCACCCACAGCACTTGGATTTATAGGGGATCTGGCTTAACAGCAAACAGGCCTGGAGTGGAAGGTGTTGTATGTATGTGTGGGTCTCAGCTGTGGAAATTCCTTTGTGAACTAATTGGTTGTGTGGCTTACCTGGCACATAATAATGCTGACAGGTTATCTTTATTTAATGAATTAAGAGCATCTAACAAGGAGTGTGCACCTCCGTAAACCATGCCAGAAAGCTGACTCCAGTCCCTGACGTAAGATTTCTGGTGTATGGAACATCACAGCTAGCTCATCATGCCTCCCTCCTGTTTCAATTTGGTAGATCTGGCATAAACCATGATCAAAGTCGGGGCTGTAGTGTACAGTATGTGCGTTTCATTAAAAAAAAGAAAAAAATAGAAAGAAATGATGAAGGGCTATATAAATAATAGTACTGCACACTAGTGGGTACCATGAAAAATACAGTTTAATTAAAGCCTAAATGAAATTTACAGGGAAAGAACACAAATGATACAAAAGCCAACATCAAGCAATAAAGTATATTGCTCAAAAAAATTTTCCTTGCGGATTGCAACAAAATCATGAGTCACAGAGTTCGGGCCCCGCAAACGCACTTTTTGGTCGGTACTCTTATGGGCATTTTGTTTTGGTGCAAAAGCGCAGAATTGGCTGAAGCCAGATGTTCACAGGCCTGTGTCAGACTAACGAGAGGTTTTATGGTACTAAGTGTTAGATACTCCGGTATCTTGTTTGTTAGGACGTAAATATATGTGTGAATGTGAATAGGATTTAATAAGATTGTGAATCACCCAAACAATTTTCATTGGTCTGGCTGTGGTGTGACAGTGTTTAATTCCAGTTCCTGCTTGATATAGGCAAATAGGTCCAGTTGTTTGTGGCCTATTTGTGAGAGTCATCAGATGCAGCACTTTTATCCCGGCCCACTGGGTTCGGTGTGTGTAAACATTTTTGTGTGGTTGGTGAAACTAGAGGGTATATATACTGAACACATCTTAGGCTGGGGTCACACTTGCGTTTTTTTCATGAGTTTTTGGAGACCTGCATTTTTAAAAAAGTATGTAAAAACGCACCCATAGGCCCCCATGTTAAAAAACGCAGGCCCTAATACCAAAAACGCATGTCTTAATAGCAAAAACGCATGTGTGACAGTACCATGCGTTTTTGTGTGCATTTTTGCAAATATGAGATTAGCTGACATCAAAAACGCATGGTACGTTAGTACCATCAAAAAACGCATGCGTTTTCTAAAAAACACATGCGTTTTCCATAGGGGCCCATGTTAAAAAAACGCATGCACTTTCTAAAAAATGCATGTGTTTTTAAAACAGCACCAAAAAATAGTGCATGGGCCATGTTCACACTCAATTTGTGTTTTTTTTAGCAGAAAAAAAACACCTGCGTTTTTCTAAAAGTGCCAAAAAGTGTCCCTTGTGTGTCTGAAAGGATTTGACACTTTTTTGGACTTAGTCATTTTTTGGCCAAAAACGCAGGCAAAAACGCTAGCGTTAACGCAGGGTGCCTAACTGAGCTTTTTAAAAACGCTAGCGTTAACGCAAGTGCCTATATGTGCCCTGCATTAACGCATGCGTTTCCCATAGGGCCCCATGTTAAAAAAATGCAAGCGTTTTGGGAGCAACCCCTGCGTTTTTTTTCCAGCACCCAAAAAACGCTGCATGCAGCGTTTTTTGGACTGGGGGAAAAAAACGCAAGTGGAGCTGAAAAAAGCATGTACACTCAAGTGCACCCTGCGTTAATGCACCTGCATTTTTTTTAACAGCCCAAAAAACGCAGAGAAGGTTAAAAAAGCTCATATGTGTGAACAAGGCCAAGCACTATTTTTGGGTGCTGTTTTAAAAACGCATGCAAAAACGCAGGGTGCCATCAGACACCTTAAAAAACGCATGCTGAAATGAAAAAAACGCATGCGTTTTTTTAAGGCACTAAAAAAACTCATGCCAAGTGTGACCCCAGCCTTATTCTCTTTCCCCCTCTCATTGATACCTGAAGTAAATGCTTTGTTGATTTAATTGATTTCCAACTACATCCCAGTTTGTTCTTATCAGACCTATAGATGCTGACATTTACTGCACATTTTTTACATGCAGTTGCAAACTGGAAAACCTGTAGCAAATGAACAGATAGGCGTTCTTCTCTTTTAACCCCTTTACGACGAATGACGAGTATACTCGTCATGAAAAGATGTCAGTTCCCGCATCATGACGAGTATACTCGTCATGGCTTTGAACTGTCACTGCTTCTAAACGAACAGTGACAGCTCAAATCTAAAAGCTGTCAGTGACAGCCAAGGGTTAGGGGCAGAGGTGTGGGCACCCCTGTTAACCCCTTCACCCCCCTCCCCCACCGCAATCACTCTTATCTGCGGGCGGGTTGCACCGCAGCCGCCGGCCATGAGCTGATGCTCCAGCTCCCCCTGTGTCCTGTCCCCGCCCCCTGTGTCCAGCTCCCCCTGTGTCCTGTAGCCCCCCCCCCCTGTGTCCTGAGCCCCCTGTGTCCTGTCCCCGTCCCCTGTGCAGCCCCTCCTGTGTCCTGTCCCCGTCCCCTGTGCAGCCCCTCCTGTGTGCGGTCCCTGTCCCCTGTGCAGCCCCTCCTGTGTCCTGTCCCCGCCCCCTGTGTCCAGCTCCCCCTGTGTCCTGTAGCCCCCCCCCTTTGTCCTGAGCCCTCTGTGTCCTGTCCCCGTCCCCTGTGCAGCCCCCCCTGTCTCCCGTCCATCCCCGCCCTCCACCTTGCACAGTTTGTTTGCCGGCGGGCTTCTGCGCCCACCGGCAAAGCTGCAGGGCCCCCTCCTCCTCCCTGCTGGTCCCCAGCCCCCGGGACTCGGTCCCCAGCCCCCGATCCCTGGTCCCCAGCCCCGCTCACCTATCCCGATTCCCGGCGGGCTGCAAGCTCGGTGCACCCGCCCGCACCGTCGGGCCTCCTCTGCAGTGTGGCTCCTCCTCTTCTCAGGGGCTCCTCCTCCTCATCGCTGGGTAAGTATGAATGAATGAAAGAATGAATGAAAGAATGAAAGAATGAATGAATGGATGGATGGATGGATGGGTGGATGGATGGGTGGGTGGATGGATGGATGGATGGATGGATGGATGGGTGGATGGATGGATGGATGTGTGCGTGCGTGGATGTGCGTGTGTGGATGTGTGTGCGTGGTTGTGTGCATGCGTGGATGTCAGCACGTGGATGTGCGTACGTGAATGTGCGTACGTGGATGTGCGTACGTGGATATGCATGTGTGGATGTGTGTGCGTGGTTGTGTGGATGCGTGGATGTGCGTACGTGGATGTGCGTACGTGGATGTGCGTACGTGGATGTGCGTGCGTGGATGTGCGTACGTGGATGTGCGTGTGTGAATGTGCGTGCGTGGATGTGTGCGTACGTGGAAGTGGATGTACGTGGATGTGTGTGTGGATGTACGTGGATGTCAGCATGCGTGCGTGGATGTGTGCATGCGTGGATGTGCATGCGTGGTTGTGTGCATGCGTGGATGTGCGTACGTGGATGTGCGTGCGTGGATGATGGGTGCATAGGTGGATGGATGAGTGCAACAAGGGATCAAGTGTCCTCTTGTTATAGTCTCTGGGATCATAGTCATGGTGCACTGTATAACTGATCATTGTCATACAGTGCACCGTAACTCTGACCCCTGAGACTGTAGGAAGAGGACACTTGATCCCTTGCTGCAGTCTCTGGATTGAGCAGAGGCGATCGAGCGTCGTGGGACCTTCGTTGTGGACTACGTCGGAGGCAATCGAGCGTCGTGGGACCTTCGTTGTGGACTACGTCGGATCTTCATAATAAAGATGGAGTCCGAATTTTGTTTGTGTTTTTTTTTCAAATAAAAAGATTTTTCTATGTGTGTATTTTCTGACTATTTACCAGAGATTCCTAATGGCGGGTCTAACATTGGCCCTATATTATGAATCTCGGGCTTAGTGCCAGCTGCCAATAAAAAGCTGGCATTAACCCCTTTATTACCCAGTTTGCCACCGGCACCAGGGCAACTGGAAGAGCATGGGTACAGCGCCAGAAAATGGCGCTTCAATGAATGCGCCATTTTCTGGAGCGGCTGCGGGCTGCAATTCGCAGCATGGGGGGCCCAGAACGCTTGGGCCTTTCCATGCTGAGGATTCCAGCCCCCAGCTGCCTAGTTGTACCTGGCTGGGCCAAAAATATGGCGGAGCCCTACGTCATTTTTTTTTCTAGAATTAGTTCTAGAAATTAAAAAAAATGGGCTTCACTGTATTTTTGGTTGCAGCCAGGTACAACGAGGCAGCTGGGGGTTGCTGGCAGTCTGTAGCTGCCAAGTTGTACCTGGCTGGACCAAAAATATGGCGGAGCCCTACGTCATTTTTTTTTCTAGAATTACTTCTAGAAATAAAAAAAAATGGGCTTTGCTGTATTTTTGGTTGCAGCCAGGTACAACGAGGCAGCTGGGGGTTGCTGGCAGTCTGTAGCTGCCAAGTTGTACCTGGCTGGACCAAAAATATGGCGGAGCCCTACGTCATTTTTTTTTCTAGAATTAGTTCTAGAAATAAAAAAAAATGGGCTTCGCTGTATTTTTGGTTGCAGCCAGGTACAGCGAGGCAGCTGGGGGTTGCTGGCAGTCTGTAGCTGCCAAGTTGTACCTGGCTGGACCAAAAATATGGCGGAGCCCTACGTCATTTTTTTTTCTAGAATTAGTTCTAGAAATAAAATAAAGCCTTCGCTGTATTTGTAGCCAGCCATGTACAACTTGGTAGCTGGCTGACTGGAATCCTCAGCGTGGAGAGACTCAAATGTTGTGGGTCCCCCACGCTGCAAATTTCAACCCACAGCCACCCAAGAAAATAGCGCATTCATTAGAGGCGGCATTTTCTGGTGCTGTACCCCAACTCTACCAGTTGCCCTTGTGCTAGTGGCACACGGGTTCTCCATATGCGACATAGTGTCCGCTAACAATTTCAATAGAAAATTAGCTCCAATTGTTAGCCGAAACCATGTCGGGTATGGAGAGCCCCTCCCTGTGTGCCTGAACATTGGAGCTCCCCCACAAGTGACCCCATTTTGGAAACTAGACCCCCGAAGGAACGTATCTAGATGCATAGTGAGCACTTTGAACTCCCAGATGCTTCACAAATTCATCCATAAAAATGAAAAAGCACGTTTTTTTCCACAAAAAGTTTCTTTTTTCATTTTTACGGATCAATTTGTGAAGCACCTGGGGGTTCAAAGTGCTCACTATGCATCTAGATACGTTCCTTGGGTGGTCTAGTTTCCAAAATGGGGTCACTTGTGGGGGAGCTCCAATGTTTAGGCACATAGGGGCTCTTCATATCCTACAAGGTGTCCGCTAACAATTCCAATTGTTAGCGGACACCATGTCGCGTATGGAGAGCCCCTGTGTGTCTCCACATTGGAGCTCCCCCACAAGTGACCCCATTTTGGAAACTAGACCCCCAAAGGATTATATCTAGATGCATAGTGAGCACTTTGAACCCCAGATGCTTCACAAATTGATCCGTAATAATGAAAAAAGAAATTATTTGTGGAAAAAAAGTGCTTTTTCATTATTATGGATCAATTTGTGAAGCATCTGGGGGTTCAAAGTGCTCACTATGCATCTAGATATGTTCCTTTGGGGGTCTAGTTTCCAAAATGGGGTCACTTGTGGGGGAGCTCCAATGCGGAGACACACAGGGACCCTCCAAACGCGACATGGTGTCAGCTAACAATTTGAGCTAATTTTCCATTCAAATTGTTAGCGGACACCATGTCGCGTTTGGAGGGTCCCCGTGTGTCTCCACATTGGAGCTCCCCCACAAGTGACCCCATTTTGGAAACTAGACCCCCTAAGGAACGTATCTAGATGCATAGTGAGCACTTTGAACCCCCAGATGCTTCACAAATTCATCAATAAAAATGAAAAAGCACTTTTTTTTTCCACACAAATTTTCTTTTTTCATTTTTACAGATCAATTTGTGAAACACCTGGGGGTAGAAAGTGCTCACTATGCATCTAGATATGTTCCTTTGGGGGTGTAGTTTCCAAAATAGGGTCACTTGTGGGGGAGCTCCAATGTGGAGACACACGGGGACCCTCCAAACGCGACATGGTGTCCGCTAACAATTTGAATGGAAAATGAGCTCAAATTGTTAGCGGACACCATGTCGCGTTTGGAGGGTCCCTGTGTGTCTCCACATTGGAGCTCCCCCACAAGTGACCCTATTTTGGAAACTAGACCCCCAAAGGAACATATCTAGGTACATAGTGAGCACTTTGAACCCCCAGATGCTTCACAAATTGATCCGTAATAATGAAAAAATAATTTTTTAGTGGAAAAAAAAGTGCTTTTTCATTATTATGGATCAATTTGTGAAGCATCTGGGGGTTCAAAGTGCTCACTATGCATCTAGATACGTTCCTTCGGGGGTCTAGTTTCCAAAATGGGGTCACTTGTGGGGGAGCTCCAATGTGGAGATACACAGGGACCCTCCAAACGCGACATGGTGTCCGCTAACAATTTGAGCTCATTTTCCATTCAAATTGTTAGCGGACACCATGTTGCGTATGGAGGGTCCCTGTGTGTCTCCACATTGGAGCTCCCCCACAAATGACCCCATTTTGGAAACTAGACCCCCGAAGGAACGTATCTAGATGCATAGTGAGCACTTTGAACCCCCAGATGCTTCACAAATTGATCCGTAATAATGAAAAAAGAAATTATTGGTGGAAAAAAAGTGCTTTTTCATTTTTACGGATGAATTTCTGAAGCACCTGGGGGTTCAAAGTGCTCACTATGCATCTAGATACGTTCCTTTGGGGGTCTAGTTTCCAAAATGGGGTCACTTGTGGGGGAGCTCTAATGTGGAGACACATGGGGACCCTCCAAACGCGACATGGTGTCCGCTAACAAATTGAGCTCATTTTCCATTCAAATTGTTAGCGGACACCATGTCGCGTTTGGAGGGTCCCCGTGTGTCTCCACATTGGAGCTCCCCCACAAGTGACCCCATTTTGGAAACTAGACCCCCTAAGGAACGTATCTAGATGCATAGTGAGCACTTTGAACCCCCATATGCTTCAGAAATTCATCCGTAAAAATGAAAAAGCACTTTTGTTTCCCACAAAAAATTTATTTTTTCATTATTATGGATCAATTTGTGAAGCATCTGGGGGTTCAAAGTGCTCACTATGCATCTAGATATGTTCCTTTGGGGGTCTAGTTTCCAAAATGGGGTCACTTGTGGGGGAGCTCCAATGCGGAGACACACAGGGACCCTCCAAACGCGACATGGTGTCAGCTAACAATTTGAGCTCATTTTCCATTCAAATTGTTAGCGGACACCATGTCGCGTTTGGAGGGCCCCGGTGTGTCTCCACATTGGAGCTCCCCCACAGGTGACCCCATTTTGGAAACTAGACCCCCTAAGGAAGGTATCTAGATGCATAGTGAGCACTTTGAACCCCCAGATGCTTCACAAATTCATTCATAAAAATTAAAAAAACACTTTTTTTTCACAAAAAAATTCTTTTTGCCTACATTTTTTCAGTTTCACATGGGCAAAGGGATAAAATACATCCCAAAATTTGTTGGGCAATTTCTCCTGAGTACACCGATACCTTATATGTGGTCATAAACCACTGTTTGGGCGCACGGCAGGGCTCAGAAGTGAAGGAGCGCCATTTCACTTTTTGAACGGAAAATTGGCTCTAAAATTCAAATTGCGCTCCCTCCCTTCTGAGCCCTGCCGTGCGCCCAAACAGTGGTTTATGACCACATATGAGGCATCGGTGTACTCAGGAGAAATTGCCCAACAAATTTTAGGATGCATTTTATCCTGTTGCCCATGTGAAAATGAAAAAATTGAGGCTAAAAGAACATTTTTGTTACAAAAATTAAAATGTCCATTTTTTCCTTCAACATTATTTTAGTTCCTGTGAAGCACCTGAAGGGTTAATAATCTTCTTCAATATAGTTTTGAGTAGCTTGAGGGGTGCAGTTTTTGGAATGGTGTCACTTTTGGGTGTTTTCTGTCATGTACACCCCTCAAAGGGACTTCAAATGTGATGTGGTCACTAAAAAATTGGTTTTGTAAATTTTGCTGGAAAAATGAATAATTGCTGATGAACTTTGAACCCTTATAACGTCCTACCAAATTTTTTTTTTTCTTCCAAAATTGTGCTGATGTGAAGTAGACATGTGGGACATGTTATTTATTAACTATTTTGTGGCACATAACTCTCTGGTTTAGCAGAATAAAAATTAAAAATTTGAAAATTGCTAAATTTTCAAAATTTTTACCAAATTTTTTATTTTTTCACAAATAAACGCAAAAATTATCGACCTAAATTTAATACTAACATGAAGCCCAATATGTCACGAAAAAACAATCTCATAATCGCTAGGATCCGTTGAAGCGTTCCAGAGATATTACCTCATAAAGGGAGAGTGGTCAGAATTACAAAAAATGGTCCGGTCATTAAGGTGCAAAGTGACTCGGTCCTTAAGGGGTTAAGTAAGTTTCTACCTGGCTGAATTTTGTTATAAATCACAACCACGATGCACTAACCATTCCCGGGTACTCCAGTTAGTTTTGGCCACTGCTCCTGTTGTCTGCTATTGGCTGCGTCGCTGACGCAAACTGCAGCTGGGGTAGACACTTGATTGACGGGGAACAACCCTTATAATTTTCTTATTTTATCATTTATAATTCATCGATCAATTTAAACTAACGTGAATTGTAACATAATAATCTCTATGGCGTAATTAATTCTACACACTGTTAACGTTGATTTACAAATCAGAATATCATGTAAAAGGCTGAAAGATAGAATATAACAGGACACATTTAGGCAAACACAAAGATGAAGCTAATGCACATTTAATTAGTAAAGCCACTGCGTTCCCCACAATCCAACCTATCCAACCTCTGAGTTCATCTGGGTACAAAGGGCCCCACCTCTTGGTTTGTGGCTTGAGGAACAGATGAATGCACATTCCTGAAGACCTCTGCACAGACTAGAACAAAACACTCAAGAGTTGTATGTCAGAAAAGCATTCATTCCTATCAGTGCTGAGATCCAAGCCAAGGTTGGCCATTGTGTTCCATCACTGTGCAGATATTTATTGCTTAGTCGATGACTGGGAAGTGGATTCGTTATCTGCTTTACCATCCACATTATTCCTGCCTCTGGAATGGTTTGCATGCCATTGAAATGATGTGTTGCACAATACATAGAGAATCCTTTATCTCACACGCGGGAGTTAAAAATGATTGTTTCACACAAGGATAAAAAGGATTTCTGGCAAGTGCTTTTCAAATTGTTATCGCATCTTCTAACTAAATGTGGCAGTAAAATGTGAAAAATATTGTGTGTAGCTAGAAGGCTATATATAATAATAGATAACGGATGAATGATGGGGCCGGTGAAAACCTTGAATGGATCTGTGTTTTACGATTATTCCCCAGTATGAAGGAGTTTTATGTATCTGAAAAATGTTGTATAGTAGTATGCCATAATCAATAAACATAAAGAAACTAATATGTGAAAATTCATACTAAATACTTACCCAGAAGGTAGAGTTATGGCACGAAGGTGCAGGAACTTTCTCCAGGTCCACTTTGTCATTTTCAAAGGTCAAATGAGAGGTCTAGTTTCCAAAATGGGGTCAATTCTGGGAGGTTTCCTCTGTTTAGTCACATCAGAGGCTCAGCAAATGCGACATGGCTTTCATATACTATTTGAGGCACTTTTGTCAAATTGGCACTCTTTCCCTTCCAGGCCTTGTCTTGTCTCCAAATTCTGTGAAGCACTTGTAAGTTCAAGGTGCTCACCACACCTCTAAATAAATTCCTTGAGAGATATGGTTTCCAAAATAGGGTCACTCGTGGGGGTTTCCACTGTTTAGGCACATCAGGGTGTTCAAAAATGTGACTTGTTGTCCACTATCCTAAAAACTGTTTCTAAAAGTCAAATGGCATTCTTTCACTTCAGAGCCCTGCCGTGTGCCCAAACAGTTTCCCACCACATATGGGGTATAGGCGCACTCAAGAGAAATTGCACAACAAATTTTATGGCCTCTGGTTACCCTTTCTAAAATTTAAAATTTGAGGCTAAAACAACATTTTTGTAAAATAAATTTTTAATTTCTTTTTCCTTCCACATTCCTTTAATAAAGAAGCATCATAATTACTATTGGATGTGCTTTTGAGCACTTTTAGGGGTGCCATTTTTTAAAGTGATTTCACTTTATGCATGTTACATGTCATTTGGGCCCCTCAAAGTCACTTCAAATGTGATGTGGTCTCTTAAAAATTTGGTTTTGTAGATTTTGTTGGAAAAAAAGTGCTGATAAACTTTGAACCATTCTAACTGCCTAAAAAAATGTTTTAAAGCTAAACCAATGGAAATTAGACTTTTGGGAAATGTTATTTATTAACTGTTTTGTGTGACATACGGTAACGCTCTGATTTAAGGGCCATAAAAATGTTTTATTTTTTTTTCCAAAATTCTAATATTGTCACAATTTCAATCTAAATTCACTATTACCCTGAAGTACAATGTATCACGACAAAATATTCTCAGAGTCACTGGGAACCGTTGAAGCGTTCCAGAGTTAATACCGCAAGAACAGACACTGGTCAGATTTGTAAATTTTGGCCTGGTCAGGAAGGTGAAAACTGGCTTCGGCAGTAAGGGGTTAAATCATTTATGCGGCTATACTATTAGTGCACAATACTCTTGTCATTTTCTGTAGGAGGCAAGAAACTGACTAACTGTCTGACTCCACTTTAAGGGGCCCCCAGCCTGCCTCTAGCAATAAAAAGAATGGTGTGAAATACATCCTCCATTGATATAATACAATTAAGGCTGGGGTCACACATAGAAATCCGTTTTTGGAAGTGATTTCCATCACCAATCCGTTTTTTTTTTTGGGTGCTTTTTGAGCCTCCTACACCCCTGACTTTGGACTTAGTCATTTTTTGACCAAAATTCTCAAAAAAACAGATCCGTTTTTTTAAGGCACCCCAAAAAAACGGATCCGTTTTTCCATAGGGCCCATGTTAAAAAAAATATATATATATATATATATATATTTTTTAAAAAAAGGACTTCAAAAACGTTGCTAGCAACGTTTTTGGCTCAAAAACGGACATAGCAATGTTTTTAAGTGCAGAAAAAAACGGACAGGGTGTTTATTACATCCAATCCGTTTTTCTATCAGTTTTTGGACTTAGAAAAAAAAAATGACAAAAATGAAGCCACAAACGGACCAAGGGCTTATGTCTGACCCTAGCCAAAGTCTTAAATTTACCAGAAAAACATGAACTGGTATTTAATAAGGGAATAAAAAACATTTGACAGGAACAGCATGCAAATTATTGTGATAAAGGTCCAATTATACATGGATTGTTAAAGCGTTGAGAATAAAACATAAAGTTAATAGGAAATCTGTCAGGTCAAAAATCCATATATAACTGATAAAATTTTCCACTTCTTCTGATGAAGCACTTTCTATTCATGTATTTATTTTATATATATTCCCCCTCCATATAAACTGGAAAAAAATAAATCATTTATTCCATTTGTCAATCACAGTGAGTGATCCCTTACTTTTTTGCTGCACACTCCCCAGGGAATGAATATTCACATAATAACTTCACTGCACTGAACTGCCCTCTTCTGCAAGCACAGAACCAAAGTTCAGTGAAAATCTCTCACATGGGGGGCTCTGTATTCTCCTGTCTGGGCTGTTCTTCTGAGCAGATCCCGTTTTGACGGCACTCGCTGCAGAAGAGATGGGAGATGGAAGATGTGTGCTCTTCAGCTCTGACATCTTCATTTCCCTCCAGCATCAAGCAGTGTCATTGTGTGTATCTGAAGCATGTATGTAGTGTGTGCAGTCTGAGATATTTCTATGTTTATATGATCATTTGCTCAGCAGATATACACATTAGCAGGAAAACATATGTTCATTTAAACACATAGAAATCTCTCACAGTCAGCACACACTGTAGTGATCTTACTACAAGAGCTGCAACACAAATACCTCCCCTCTTTCCCCTCTCTCCCTCCCCCTAAGAAGAAGCTTGCAGAAACGTAGGATTTTCAGACGTGTTAAGGCAAACATATGTCCATAAGGCATATTAATCAGAGCAATCATGTTCTACGACTCCCTAACGGCCTAACCCCTCCATTTCCTTCCCTGATTGAGGCCGAAATGCAGACGGTTTTTGTCCATTGGGGCTCATTCAGTGCCATACTTGGGTGCTGAACTTGTAAGGTGAAAGATATATTGCAGAGGAATGACAGGGTATGTTGAAATTAACTCCCTCCCCCCCCTTTTGTGTGACATTGTTTCCTGGATTGACAGACAGCTTTCCTGGCTATGTTAGGTTATTTTTAATGTGTCTATTAAATATTATGTTTCATTCTTTGTGCAAAGTTAGTTTGAGATTCATCAGAGAATATTAAGTCTTGCTATATATTATGAAAATGTCACAAAGAAAAGTTTCCAGTTTCAGGCTTGATTTTTAAGCTTTGCAACTTTCAGGCAGATCCATTAAAATTGCACACCTGAACATGAATATGTACACTGGATCATTAGATTAACCCCATTACGACCAATGACGAGTGTAGCCGTCATGAAAAGATGTCAGTTCCCGCATCATGACAGCTAAATTCGTCATGGCTTTGAACTGTTACTGCTTGTAAACAAACAGTGACAGCTCAAATCTAACAGCTGTCAGTGACAGCTAAGGGTATGGGGCAGAGGTGTGGGGACCCTTTTTAGTGGTCCCCACACTCAGAGCGATGTGATCGTCAGTCAATCTGACTGACCGATCACATCATGATCGCGCAGGGAAATGCTGAATGTCAGCACTTCCCCACATGATCTCTGCAGGAGCCTGGCTGTCAGCTGTGCCCGGCTCCTGCAATCATCCCCGCTGCCCGTCCACTGCTGTGCCCGCTATCCTGCCTCCAATCCCTGCTCTCCGGTCTCCTGCCTCCGCTCCCCTCACTCCTCTCCCCGCTTCCTCCTCCCCTCTCCCCTTCCTCCGCTCCCGTCACTCCTCTCCCCGCTTCCTCCTCCCCTCTCCCCTTCCTCCGCTCCCGTAACTCCTCTCCACGCTTCCTCCTCCCCTGTCTCCTGCCTCTGCTCTTGGTCTCCTCCATCCTCTCTTCGCTCTCCACCCTCCTCTCCTGGCTTCCTCCTCCCCACTCTCCTTTCTCCACTCCCCAGTCCCCTCCGACCTGTGCCCCGCTGACCTCCTCTGTCGACTCCCCATTCTCCTCCTCTGTCCGCTCCCCGCTCTCATCCTCCATCCTATGCTGTCTGGCCACTCACCGGCTCTGCCCCGCTCCACTCCTAACTAAAAAATTTTTTTTTCCAAAATTGTGCTGATGTAAAGTAGACATGTGGGAAATGTTATTCATTAACTCTTTTGTGTCACATAATTCTGGTTTAGCAGAATAAAAATTCAAAATTTGAAAATTGCGAAATTTTCAAACTTTTTGCCAAATTTTTGATTTTTTTCACAAAAATACACAAACATTATCAACCTAAATTTACCACTAACATGAAGCCCAATATGTCACGAAAAAACATTCTCAGAAATGCTAGGATCCGTTGAAAGGTTCCAGAGTTATTACCTCATAAAGTGACACCGGTCAGAATTACTAAAAACGGTCTGGTCATTAACCCCTTCAGGACCCAGCCTATTTTGACCCTAAAGACCTTGGCCTTTTTTGCAATTCTGACCAGTGTCCCTTTATGAGGTTATAACTCGGGAACGCTTCAACCGATTCTAGCGATTCTGAGATTGTTTTTTCATGACATATTGGGCTTCATGCTAGTATTAAATTTAAGTCGATAATTTTTGCGTTTGTTTGTGAAAAAATTAAAAATATGGCAAAAATTTTGAAAATTTCACAATTTTCACATTTTTTATTTTTTTTTCTGATAAACAAGAGAGATATGTGACAGAAAAAAGTAATTAAATAATATTTCCCACATGTCTACTTCACATCAGCACAATTTTGGAAAAAAAATATTTTTTTTGTTAGGACGTTATAAGGGTTCAAAGTTCATCAGCAATTATTCATTTTTCAACCAAATTTACAAAACCATTTTTTTAGTGACCACATCACATTTGAAGTCCTTTTGAGGGGTGTACATGACAGAAAACACCCAAAAGTGACACCATTCCAAAAACTGCACCCCTCAAGCTACTCAAAACTACATTCAAGAAGATTATTGACCCTTCAGGTGCTTCACAGGAACTAAAGCAAAGTGGAAACAAAAAATGGATATTTTAATTTTTTAATCAAAAATGTTCTTTTAGCCTCAATTCTTTCATTTTCACATGGGCAACAGGATAAAATGGATCTTAAAATGTGTTGTGCAAATTCTCCCGAGTACATCGATGCCTCATATGTGGTCAAAAACCACTGTTTGGGCGCACGGCAGGGCTCAGAAGTGAAGGAGCGCAATTTGAATTTTGGAGCTAATTTTACATTCAAAAAGTAAAATTGCGCTCCTTCCCTTCTGACCCCTGCTGTGCGCCCAAACAGTGGTTTATGACCACATATGAGGTATCGGTGTACTCAGGAGAAATTGCCCAACAAATTTTAGGATGAATTTTATGCTGTTGACATGTGAAAACGAAAAAATTTAGGCTAAAAGAAAATTTTTGTGAAAAAAAAAGTACTATTTCATTTTCACAGATCAATTTGTAAAGCACCTGGGGGTTCAATATGCTCACTACCCATCTAGATATGTTCCCTGGGGGGTCTAGTTTCCAAAATGGGGTCACTTGTGGGGGAGCTCCAATGTTTAGGCACACAGGGGCTATCCATACGCGACAGGTGTCCGCTAACAATTTGAATAAAAATCAGCTCAAATTGTTAGCTGTAACCATGTTGTGTTTAGTGAGCCCCTGTGTGCCTAAACATTGGGGCTCCCCCACAAGTGACCCCATTTTGGAAACTAGACCCCCCAAGGAACATATCTAGATGCATAGTGAGCACTTTGAAACCCAAGGTGCTTCACAAATTCATCCATAAAAATGAAAAAGCACTTTTTTCTCCACAAAAAAATTCTTTTTTCATTATTATGGATCAATTTGTGAAGCACCTGGGGGTTCAATATGATCATTACCCATCTAGATATGTTCCTTGGGGGGTCTAGTTTCCAAATTGGGGTCACTTGTGGGTGAGCTCCAATGTGGAGACGCACAGGGGCTCTCCAAACGCGACATGGTGTCCGCTAACAATTTGAATGCAAAATTAGCTCAAATTGTTAGCGGACACCATGTTGCTTTTGGAGAGCCCCTGTGCGTCTCCACATAGGAGCTCCTCCAAAAGTGACCCCATTTTGGAAACTAGACCCTCCAGGGAACATATCTAGATGCATTGTGAGCACTTTGAACCCCTAGGTGCTTCACAAATTCATCCGTAAAAAGGAAAAAGTAATTTTATTTCCACAAAATATTTTTTTTTTCATTAATTTGTGAAGCACCTGGGTGTTCAATATGCTCATAACCCATCTAGATAAGTTCCCTGGGGGGTCTAGTTTCCAAAATGGGGTCACTTGTAGGGGAGCTCCAATGTTTAGGCACACAGGGGCTCTCCAAACGCGACATGGTGTCCGCTAACAATTTGAGCTGATTTTCCATTCAAATTGTTAGCGGACACCATGTCGCGTTTGGAGAGCCCCTGTGTGCCTAAACATTGAAGCTCCCACACAAGTGACCCCATTTTGGAAACTAGAGCCCCCAGGGAACTTATCCAGATGGGTGGTGAGCATTTTGTACCCCCAGGTGCTTCACAAATTCATCCGTAAAAATGAAAAAGTAATTTTATTTCCACAAAAATTTTCTTTTTTCATTTTTACAGATTAATTTGTGAAGCACTGGGGCATTCAAAATGCTCACCACCCATCTATATAAGTTCCCTGGGGGGTCTAGTTTCCAAAATGGGGTCACTTGTAGGGGAGCTCCAATGTTTAGGCACACAGGGGCTCTCCAAACGTGACATGGTGTCCACTAACAATTTGAGCTGATTTTCCATTCAAATTGTTAGCGGACACCATGTCACGTTTAGAGAGCCCCTGTGTGCCTAAACATTGGAGCTCCCCCACAAGTGACCATGTTTTGGAAACTAGACCCCCCAAGGAACTTATTTAGATGCATAGTGAGCACTTTGAACCCCCAAGTGCTTTACAAATTGATCCGTAAAAATGTAAAAGTACTTTGTTTCCACAAAAAATTTATTTTTTCATTTTTACGGATCAATTTGTGAAGCACCTGGGGGTTCAAAGTGCTCACTATGCATCAAGATACGTTCCTTGGGGGGTCTAGTTTCCAAAATGGGGTCACTTGTGGGGGAGCTCCAATGTTTAGGCACACAGGGGCTCTCCATACGCGACATGGTGTCCGCTAACAATTGGAATTGTTAGCGGACACCATGTTGCGTATGGAGAGCCGCTGTGTGACTAAACATTAGAGCTCCCCCACAAGTGACCCCATTTTGGAAACTAGACCCCCCAAGGAATGTATCTAGATGCATAGTGAGCACTTTGAACCCCCAGGTGCTTCACAAATATATCCGTAAAAATGAAAAAAGAATTTTTTTGTGGGAAAATAAAAGTACTTTTTTATTTTTATGGATCAATTTGTGAACCACTTGGGGGTTCAAGTGCTCACTATGCATCTAGATACGTTCCTTGGGGGGTGTAGTTTCCAAAATGGGGTCACTTGTGGGGGAGCTCCAATGTTTAGGCACACAGGGGCTCTCCATACGAGACATGGTGTCCGCTAACAATTGGAATTGTTAGCGGACTCCATGTCGCGTATGGAGAACCCCTGTGTGCCACTAGCATTGCCACCAGCACAAGGGCAACTGGAAGAGTTGGGGTACAGCACCAGAAAATGGCACCTCTAATGTGCTATTTTCTGGGGTGGCTGTGGGTTGCAATTTGCAGCGTGGGGGGGCCACAACATTTGGGTCTCTCCACGATGAGGATTGCAGCCCCCCAACTGCCAAGTTGTACCTGGCTGGCATCCAAAAATAAGGCAAAGCTCCTTGTCATTTTATTGGTAGAAGTAAAAAAAAAAATGGCATGGGGCTCCGCCATATTTTTGGTCCAGCCAGGTACAACTTGGCAGCTACGGACTGCCACCAGCCCCCAGCTGCCTCGTCATACCTGGCTGGAACCAAAAATACAGCGAAGCCTATTTTTTTTTTATTGCTAGAATTATTTCTAGAAAAAAAAAGACATAGGGCTCCGCCATATTTTTGGTCCAGCCAGGTACAACTTGGCAGCTACGGACTGCCACCAGCCCCCAGCTGCCTCGTCATACCTGGCTGGAACCAAAAATACAGCGAAGCCTATTTTTTTTTTATTTCTAGAATTATTTCTAGAAAAAAAATGACATAGGGCTCCGCCATATTTTTGGTCCAGCCAGGTATAACTAGGCAGCTGGGGACTGGAATCCTCAGCATAGAGAGGCCCAAGCGTTCTGGGCCCCCCATGCTGCGAATTGCAGCCCGCAGCCGCCCCAGAAAATGGCGCATTCTTTGAAGCGCCATTTTCTGGCGCTGTACCCACGCTCTTCCAGTTGCCCTGGTGGCGGTGGCTAACTGGGTAATAAAGGGGTTAATGCCAGCTTTTTATTGGCAGCTGGCACTAAGCCCGAGATTCATAATATAGGGCCAATGTTAGACCCGCCATTAGGAATCTCTGGTAAATAGTCAGAAAATACACACAGAGAAAAATCTTTTTATTTGAAAAAAAAACACAAACAAAATTCGGACTCCATCTTTATTATAAAGATCCGACGTAGTCCACAACGAAGGTCCCACGATGCTCGATTGCCTCCGACGTAGTCCACAACGAAGGTCCCACGACGCTCGATCGCCTCTGCTACATCCAGAGACTGCAACAAGGGATCAAGTGTCCTCTTGTTGTAGTCTCTGGGGTCAGAGTCATGGTGCACTGTACGGCAGATCATTGCCATACAGTGCACCATGACTGACCCCCGTGACTACCACAAGAGGACACTTGATCCCTTGTTGTAGTCTCTGGGGTCAGTCATGGTGCACTGTATGGCAATGATCTGCTGTACCTTGCATTATGACTCTGACCCCAGAGACTACAAGTGGACACTTGATCCCTTGTTGTAGTCTCTGAGGTCACAGTCGTGATGCACGGTACGGCAGATTATTGCCATACAGTGCACCATGCCTGTGACCCCAGAGACTACAAGAGGATACCTGATCCCTTGTTGTAGTCTATAGGGTCAGAGTCATGGTGCACGGTACATCAGATGATTGTCGTACAGTGCACCATGACTCCCATGCACCCGTCCATCCATCCACCCATCCATTCATCATCCATCCATCCATGCACCCATGCATGCACCATCCATCCATGCACCCATGCATGCACTCATCCATCCATGCACCCATCCATCCAAGCACCCATCCATCCATGCACCCATGCACACACCCATCCATCCATGCACCCATGTATCGTCCATCCATCCATGCACGCACCCATCCATCCATGCACCATCCTTCCATGCACAATCCATGCACCCATGCATGCACGCATCCATCCATGCACGCACTCATCCATCCATACATGCACCCACCCATCCATCCACTATCCACCCATGCATGTACCATCCATGCATGCACCCATGCACGCACCCATGCACCATCCATCCATGCACCAATGCATGCACCATCCATCCATGCACCCATGCATGCACTCATCCATCCATGCACCATCCATCCATGCACCCATGCATGCACATATCCATCCATGCACGCACCCATGCATCCATGCACGCACCCACCCATCCATGCCCAATACATGCACCCATCCATCCATCCATGCACCCATCATCCATGCACCAATGCATGCACCATCCACCCATGCATGCACCATCCACCCATGCATGCACCATCCATCCATTCATTCATACTCACCTCGGTGCGGAGTAGTCCAGCAGAGGAGGAGGGGCGCCACAGCGAGGAGGCAGATCGGCGGGAATGGAGGAGCCGTGATAGCACCTGCGCACCCGCCAGGAGGAGAGGATGATGATCGGCGGGCAGAGCGGTGAACGGGGAACATACGGATCAGCGATGGGGGGGCGGAGGGTAGGGGCGGGGGGTGATCTGGAGGGGGAAAGTGATGGGGAGATCAGTGGGGTGGGGGCCGGGGAGAGCACCGCGCGCCCACCGGGAGGAGAGGAGGATGATCGGCGGATGCGGCGGCAAGAGAGAGGAGACATCCGGGGACATGTGGATCGGCGGTGGGGGTGCTTGGGGGTGATCTGGAGCCCCCCCCCTCCGGATGGGGAGAGCATGGGCAGCATCAGGCCGCTGAATTGTAATGTCTCACCATTCATTGGTGAGACATTACAATCATACCGCTTTGCAGTTTCACTTTTAGTGAAAATGAAACTGCCATTCGAAGCGGTCCTAGCCACGGGGGAGCAAAGCCACCCCCACTGGGCTTTAGTACAAGTCCTCTTGTACATGCAGCTCCAGTGAGAGGTCAGTGACACCTCTCACTAGAGCTGCAGGAGCGCGATTACACCAGGACGCAGCATATGCGTCCAAGGTCGGGAACGAACTTGTTTTGATGACGCATATGCTGCGTCCTGGGTCGGGAAGGGGTTAAGCTGCAAAGTGACTCGGTCCTTAAGGGGTTAAATGTCTGTTGACCAATAGACTAAGCTAACCAGGCTCTGAAGTAATGGAAATTCTCAAAACGCGTGTGAAATACGTGCTCTATAACTAAATGACATTCCTCAGACTACAGCACACCTGATTTTCAAATGGGCTCTAATCTTTGCTTTCTAGCTCAGATCCAGCAAATAGCGTCACACCGGCTATTATGCCCATACAGCAGGGCGAGGAAGAGAAGGATTATTTATCACACCCATCGGGGCGTGATAATGAGCGGCTCAGGCGGGCTTAGGATCGCACAAGGAATGCCCTGTGAGACTTATTCAAGGAGAAGAAGTCGCAGATTTGTATGTGGATAGGGTCTTTTTGGTAATGTTACCCCACTTATTTTTTACACAAAAGGACCGCCAGAATGGATGTTTCGGGGTGCAGGGACAGGTATTCATAGGGTTGGAGGTGATTTGGAGGGGTCAGGTTCAATTTAAATGGGGCAGGAAATGGGTAAGTCATGCCAGGCAAACAAACAGATATGTAACTTGTTTACTTGTGCTGCAAAATGTATTCACTTTGTATGTGCATCATTTTTGTGCTAGCTGCTTCTCTCGTTCATATCAACCGCCCTTTCACAAACTCTACGTGCTCCATCCACATTAGTCCCTCTCTCCTCCCCTCCCCCATGTACAGCTCTCATGCTTTATTTAGAATCTTAAACCATTCAGATCCATTCACACCCTTCTTACTACATAAGAGTCACCCTCCCAAATCAATTCACAATCTACTCGCTTTTCTTATTCTCCTTCTCCTAGTCACAGGGGATATTGAACCTAATACAGGTCCTTCTCATTATAGTAAGCCTTACTCTTTCCCTGCTACATTCAGTTACTCCAGGAATCTCATTAATATTTCTTCCATGCCTTCTGTCTCCTTTAACTGTGCCCTTTGGAACCCTCACTCAGCATGTAACAAACTCTCCTACATCCGTGACTTTTTCCTTTCACATTCTCTTAATCTTCTAGCAATCACTGAGACCTGGATTCAGCGAACGGACACTACGCAACTGCTGCTTTCTCATATGGTGGCTTGCAATTTTCCCATACTCCCAGACCACATGGAGGTGTTGGTCTACTCCTTTCAACATATTGTGCTTTTCAGATTATCCCACCTGTCCCCTCAATTATCTTACTTTCTTTTGATGTACACACTGTTGCACTCTACAGGACTTTCTCCCTGCAAGTGGTAGTGGTGTATCGCCCTCCAGGCCCCCCACATCAATTCCTTTATCTCTTTGCCACATGGCTTCCACACTTTCTATCCTGTGACCTTCCCACTCTCATCATGGGGGACTTCAACATCCCAATTGACAATCTCATGTCTTCATCTGCCCCTCATTTTTTAATCCTAACCTCCTCTCTCGGTCTTTCACAATTTACTAACTCTGTCACACATGAAGATGGGAGTACCCTGGACCTGATCTTCTCCTGGCTCTGTTCAGTGTATTATTTTACTAATTCCCCTCTTCCGCTCTCTGACCACAATCTTATTTTATTCTCAGTCAAGGATTGTCAACCCATCAAGGACACCCCCAACTTCTACACATATAGGAATATACGTGTAATTAACATCCAGAGTCTTATAAAGAATTTACAGTCTTCATTGGCCCCTATCTCCTCCCTCTCTTGTCCTGACTCTGCTCTAAAACTCTATAATGAAACACTGCAAAGTGCCCTGGATGAAGCTGCACCTCATATACTTAAAACAACTCACCACTGACAGTGGCCACCTTAGCCACACACTGAAAACATGGTTTCTCCAGTGGTGCTCCAGGTGCGCAGAACGTCTGTGGAGAAAATCCAAACTCGCCTAACATCTCATCCATTATAAGTTTATGCTGAAAACATAAAATGCCACCCTTCACCTCTCCAAACAAGCTTACTACAACACCCTTATCACATCACTAGCCAACAATCCTAAACTATTATTTAACACTTTCCACTCACTCCTCAGTCCAAGAGTACAGGCCCCAATCACCAACCTCACAGCTGACGATCTGGCCAACTATGTTAAAGACAAAATTGCCATATATGACAGGAAATTTCCTCACAGCCTCAGAACATCATGCATTCTCTTCCCTCCTGCACTTCATCCACGTCACTTTCGGTCTTTGATCCGGTCACAGAGGAAGAAGTCACCGACTCCTTGCATCTTCTCACCCTGCTACCTGCACCAACGACCCTATTCCCTCACATCTTCTTCAATCCCTTTCCCCAGCTGTCACATCTCACCTAACTAAAATATTTACTCTTTCCCTCTCATCTGGTGTTTTCCCCCTCCTCCTTCAAAAACACCAGTGTCTCGACCCACCGTAGCCGGGGCTGCCCAGGGCAGTCGTTTGTCTTCCTCCTGTCACGGAACCGCGCCTGTAGCTGTGGGTACCGGTGTGGTCCAGATTCAAAAGTGTTGGCTGAACAGATTTAAAAGGTTGTTTCAAGTCGTGACGCCACCTGTGAGTGTTCCGGTGATGTCCACCGGCGCTGCTTGGGCCTCCGGGGGATTGGAGTGCAGCAAGATGGGACGCTCCCCACAGGATGAGCGGGAGTCCCCGGAGCCAGGAGCTGCTCAAGATGTTGTGAGGCAGCTGCAGTTACCTTCCACTTGAGGAGACGGACAGTTCTAAGAAAGGCACGGACACTGATAGTCTCTGTAACGGGTACTTTACTGTAACCAGCAGGTGATACATGGTATACAGTTGACGGGTAACGGACCGGGTGGACTCAACAATGACCAGTGTTTCATAGAGCTCCGCGGTGTTCCTCCATTCTAAGCTAGTTTGTGTTGCCGTTGTCGCCTTGGGGTGCCAGATCGGGTACAAGGAGGCTGCTTCAATTTCCCGGTGTTTGTGGGGAGCCTTGGGTCCTTTTGGTAGGTACTCCGCTGGCAAGACAACTCTGTGTGCGGCGGTGGTGGGGTGCTCCTGGAGAGCGGTCCTCCACTCCTGGTTTGCATGGCAGTGATAAACTACTCCCAGCTTCGGAACCAGTAATCCGACTGTAAATGGGCACGGGGATGTTTTGACCTGTATGCATTCGCCTAGAGTCCGGTTGTTGAGGCACCGGGGTAATGGCGCCTAACCGGGGTTGATGGCCAGGGGGCTGCACAGAACTGTGCATGCCCCCTCTCCTACGTTGCTCTCTCCTTCTCCTACATTGCAGATCTCGGTCTCTACTCACTTTCTGCACTAACTTCTCCACTACACACTACCTCTACACTACGCCCACCAGGACCTTATTGGCCCTCTATGCTGATGTGCATTTAGGGTATGGAGCTCTGAGTTTAACCGTGTCATTGCTTAGTCTGAGAATATTGCTGCTGCTGTCTTGGCTGCAATACACTCCTGTGACGCACTCGTTGCGGGGCGCCACACTAGCATTCACCCTTTATTAAAAAAAACATCCCTCAACCAAAACTATGCTGCTACTTACAGACCGGTTTCTAATCTCCCCATCAGCTCTAAACTCCTGGATTGCTTGGTCCACTCCCATCTGATCCACTATCTCTATGACAATTCTCTTCTTTACCATCTACAATCTGGTTTTCGCACCTCACACTCTACCGAAACTGCCCTCACTAAAGTCTCTAATGATCTACTAACAGCTAAATCTAATGGTCACTACTCCCTATTGATCCTCCTGGATCTCTCCGCTGCATTTGATACTGTGGATCACCAGCTCCTTCTCTCTATGCTCCGCTCTATTGGGCTCAATCAAGGACACTGCTCTCTCATGGTTCTCCTACATCTCTGACCGCTCCTTCACTGCATCTTTTGACGGCTCCTCTTCTTCTCCTCTTTCCCTCACAGTTGGGGTTCCTCAGGGTTCAGCCCTAGGTCCCCTTCTCTTCTTTTTATACACAGCCCCTATTGGACAAACCATCAGTAGATTTGGTTTTCAGTACCATTTTTATGCTGACGACACCCAGTTATACACCTCTTCTCCTGACATCATCCCCACATTACTACAAAATACCAAATTGTCTTTCTGCTGTCTCTAACATCATGTCTTCTCTCTACCTTAAACTGAATCTGTAAAAAACTGAACTTCTCATGTTTCCTCCATCTACTAACCTTCCGAAACCTAATATTGCCATTTCTGTATGTGGTTCTACCATTACTCCTCAGCAGCATGCCCACTGTCTTGGGGTTATATTTGACCCAGATCTCTTATTCACTCCCCACATCTGGTCACTCGCTCGCTCATGTCACCTACACCACAAAAATATCTCTAGAATTTGACCTTTTCTTACTGTTGACTCTGCAAAAACGCTAATTGTTGCCCTTATTCATTCTCGTCTGGATTACTGCAATTCTCTACTAATTTGTCTCCCTCTTATTAAACTCTATCCTCTCCAACCTATTCTCAATGCAGCAGCCAGGATCAGATTCCTCTCCATCCTTTTCATCGATGCCTCTATCCTGTGCCAGTCATTGCACTGGCTGCCCATCCGCTAAAGAATACAATATAAAATGATCAAATAAAAAAGCCAAGAAGCCAGCGCTGCCTATGGTTAGCACGCAATACAAAAAGTGCATGTGCACATAATTTCTAACTGTACTTTAAACTGAGACATTTGGCAAACAATTGATCAATTCTTTGAGCTACCCCGCCACGTCACGGCATTCTCAGATGGGGCAGTCCTACTCTACATTTTTTTTTTTTATAATTCTTTATTTTTCGTTTTATAGTAACAATAGAAAAAAGAACCAAAACTTACAGATTCAATCATCTTGCAAGTACAAAGAACTGTTCTTAATAAAATGTATTCTCATTAATTGAATCACGAATCAGTTTCTAATAGTCAATAAGCTTGATAAAAGTATTCAATTTACTATAGCAATATTAAAACTAACTCTGGCATGAAAAACAAGCTGTCTAGTATAACACATCGGAGTTGTTTGCCAGTCATAATTATAAAACAAGCATAACGTACTCCATAGGTATCCGTCTATTACCAATAATAATGACAATGAAAGACAAAAAAAAAACAAAAAAGAAAGGAAAAGATAGGAAACACATAAAGAAAGAAAAGAGTAGAATAGACCAGAACGGGGGATAGGATGGGTGGGGGGGTGTGAAGAGGGGTAGAAGGGAGGGTAAGGTAGGGGTCTCGTGAAGTTACCAAACCTCAATGGAGTAAAAGGAACTCTCAATCGCACCCATTTACTAACCAGTTCTTAAGAGCAAGTTCCTTTGTATAGCAGATAGGGTGCTATGTGTCATAGTGTTCCCTTCTGCTAACTAGGAACTTCAAGAAAAAAGGGGACCAAGGTACAGGAAAGAGGGGGAGGTAAGAGGGGAGGGAGGTGTAGAGGAGTGTAAAACAAAGAGATTGAGAAAAAAAGATTAAAGGGAAGATAAGACTATTTTAGTCTAAGCCGGTCAAGCCAGCAAATCAACTCTCTCTAAGAAAACAGAAAAGAGAAAGAGAGAGAGTCGTAGGGACCGTAACTGACCAAAAGGCAACGATCTACAGACCCAGGACTCTTGTATATCATCAAGATCATCTCCTTACACCACATTATCAACTTCTTTAAAAGTCAACAAGAAAAAGTTGCAATCGATAAAAGGGAAAAAGCAACACAAAACCCTTAATAAATTTGTTATACGTAACGTATGCACTATCTTTTTATATAACAATTGTTACCAGGCAGACCAGTCCAGAGCAATTCTGGATGAGGTCTGAGGCATCAGCCTCATATAGCTCAATCAGTTCCAACAAAGGTGGATCAGGAGTCTCATGTTGGTAAGTCCTCTGCAAACGCCTCGTCTCTCCCGCCCCTCGGGCTGCCAGGCTGTGACGAGGGCGTACGTGGAGCATTGCCACTCCGTGTCTTCCTCTTGCGGAGAGCATCTGAAAGGGAACTGCGTTGGCGGCCCATTGTTGTGAACCTCTGAAATCCTTCCAAAGAGAGCCAATCCGGGATCGGGATGGATGGGATATCCAAGAACGAAAATAGTCCAGGAAGGTCATCCCTATGCCAAAGATAATATGTCTTGTTGTTTCTTCTCACTATAAGATGGAAGGGATGACCCCAGCGGTACGTGGCTCCCCGTTCTTTAATCTTCACAAGTAAGGGGCGCAGCTGCCGTCGCATATACAAGGTGCGACTAGAAACATCTGGGAAGAGGCGAACATTTACGTTGTCAATCAGAATGTCGCCAAAAGACCAAGCCGCTTGTATCAGAGCATCCTTGTCTGTAAAATTATGAAATCTACACAGAACATCTCTGGGGTTGTCTGGGTCAATTGGGCCAGGGCGAGATACTCTATGTATCCTATCAATTTTATATGATGAGCCTGGTGATCTTTGTGTTACCGTATTAAAGATGTCTAGAGTCCTGTCAAGGAGCATATTAGCTGTAATGGTCTCAGGCAATCCTTTCAGGCGTATGTTGTTGCGCCTTTCCCTATTCTCCTGGTCATCTGCTTGTAGAATCAGGGCAACAATATGTGCATTAGAGCGTGTAGCATGTCTCTCCAAGGCAGTGACTCTCTCTTCAATGGCAGCTATGGTCTCAGACACAGCAGTGGATTGTGACTTTAGAGTCTCTATATCCTCCTTAATGGGGCTCAGGGCTTTGGCTTGGGATGCCTCCATGCGGGCCATTAAACAGTCTAGGTCTTGTCTGGTGGGTAGAGCAGCAATCATGCTCCTAATAGCCCTCAGTTCAGAGTATGAGCTGTTGGACTGGTCTGAAGCAGGCACCATTATTGCAGCCTGTGTAGGGGAGGGGGGAGTATCCCTCCATGTCTCCTCGGTCTCCTCTCCAGTGTCTGCAATCTCCTCTAATGTTTCCACAACTGCAGACTCCCTTGATCTCTCCTTCCCCTTATCTGAGGAGCTGATAACAGCTGTTACCTGGCTTCCAGTGCTTTGTTTGTGGGGGTTTCTCTGTGGCAGCTGTGAAGGTGACTGTGCCTGCAGCTTCTGAGCATGAGGTCTTCCCTGTGCCATTACAGAGGAGTGTGCTGTCTTTCTTCCTGCTGTCCCAAACAGTTTTGCCATGCCTGCCTCTCTCCCTTGTTTCTCAGGAGGTGTCAGGGCTGTCACAGCATCTTCAGGCTTCTTTCTCCGTGACATTGGAGCAGAGATTGTGAAGTTGAATAGCTCTATAAAGTCCCGGGTCTGCAGAGCTGATGGAGGTGCTTCCTCACACTTCCATGGCCAGGTCACGCCCCTACTCTACATTTTTTAATACGCTGTGCCATTACGGCCTCCTGAATGCATTAAAAGCAGAACCATATCAAATGCACACGTACCTGAAGCATTACTGAACTACTCCCATGGCGCCAGAAAAGCAGTGCAGATAAAGGCAGACCAGGTCCGGACATGACATCCGGACATTATCAGATCTGACCCCCACACTGCCCAACCAGCAACCATGGATGAGGGTAGAACAGGCCCAAACACATATGCAACAATCAAGCAGAGCCTATGGGCAGGGTATGGCCGCTGTATGTATGTACAGTGGCCTAGATCAATCACATTAAAGACAGATAGAATGGCATGCACAACCAAGTGCACAAGGGAAAAAGTGGTGGTCAACCACAAACCTATAACAAATAAAAAAGCCAAGAAGCCAGCGCTGCCTATGGTTAGCACGCAATACAAAAAGTGCATGTGCACATAATTTCTAACTGTACTTTAAACTGAGCAGTATGGAAACAATATGTGTATTTACACAATTTATTTTTTAAAATTTTTTCTGACTGTGCTGGCTCCCCCTTTTTTTCTTCAATATAAAATTATCACTCTGACCCACAAAGCCCTCCACAGTTCTGCACCGCCCTACATCTCCTCCCTCATCTCTGTCTATCGCCTTACACGTGCCCTCTGTCCTGCAAGTGACCTAAGACTGAAATCATCTACAGTGCTGTGCAAAGTAATTGGGACAAAGCAAGTTTTTCTTGCATTAATTTTACTATTGCTGATAAGTGTTTTATCAGTTCTTGGTGTCGTTTTCCTTTTTCTTTCACGTTTCCCATTCCGTTTTGGAGAAAACGATCCAGTTTCATTGGGTGCAAATTATTCTTGAAACGGTAGATTTTCCAATACCAACGATGGAAGTGATTTCTCTTACAGTCAGACTTGTATGTTCATTAAGAGTAATAATTCTAGACCTCTTCCGTGGAGTAACATCCATTTTTACAGGCACGAATCACACAGAGAAAAAGTACACTAAACCACTCCTCACAGAAACAAGCTCTCACCTGAAGCTGAGGGGGCAGCTAGCTGTTATTTTCTGACTAAGCCAGTCAAACCACATTTTGTTACTCAAGGTTGTACACTCACACCGGTTCAAATCAGTTAAAACTGGCTTGAATCACTGACTGGTAACCCCAACTTACGATTTTATTTAAAAAAATGCTTTGTCCCAATTAATTTGCACAGCACTGTACAATCTGTACCTCCCACTCCTGTCTTCAGGACTTCTCACGAACTGCACCATTTCTCTGGAATGGATTACCAAGAACAATTCAATTAATTCCAAATATCCATAGCTTTAAGCGAGCGTTAAAACACATCTCTTTAGAATAGCCTATCACCTCACCTAATCTATGTAACTATTACCATTCTGTCCTTCTCATATTTGGCCTCTAGTATCATCTTTCTAAACCCCCATGCATTTTATAGCACTTTTTCTAAACTGTACGCATCCTGGCTGGTGAACAGATCATGCAGCATTATGTGAATCCCCTATGTATTATATTGATAGCTGGACCATATATGACGCCATTTGTTACTATTACCTTTTGTGTCTCCCCTATTTCCTCATAGATTATAAGCTTGCGAGCAGGGACCTCGCTCCTAATGGGCTCAATTATGTATTTTTTTTGTCCCATATGGTCTGTATTGTACTATATTTGTATTGTTTCATATTGTATTGTACATTATCTTATTATTGTATTGTATGGTATCATATACCCTCTGAACTGTGAAGTCCTGCGGAATATGTTGGCACTATATAAATAAAAATTATTATTACTATAAGGGGAGATACTGAATCCTACCCACTTCTCCAAAAACTCTACAGCCCTGAAAAATTGAAGTTACCACACATAAGTGTCCACTGCAGGAACTGCTGTTGATAATTCAGAAACTGGTCAAGACTGACAGTAACTGGTAATGCTATGAAAATAAAGAAAATTAAGCAAAAAATGCGGTTAAATCGCACTGTTATGGGGAAGGGGGATCTTCTGCTGACACATATGGGGTTGATGTCCCCATCCTGGGCCTTTCCTAGGCAATATATGATCCCCCATCCTGTACATGGCCCCCTCGTCCTGTATATGGCCCTGTCATCCTGCATATGGCCTCCATGATGGATATGGCCCCCTCATCCTGTATATGGCCCCAATGCTGAATATGCCTCCCCATGCTGAACATGGCCTCCATGCTGTATATGGTCCCTCATCCTGTATATTGCCCCATGCTGATATGGCTCCCTCATCCTGTATATGGCCCCAATGCTGAATATGCCTCCATGCTAATATGGCTCCCTCATCCTGTATCAGACGCACATGCTGGATATGGTCCCCTCATCCTGTATATGGTCCCCATGCAGGATATGGCCCCCTTATTATGTATATGGTGCCCATGTTGGATATAGCCCCCCGGTCACAGTATATGCCCCCCTGCTGGCATGCACTCCAAAATAAATGCTGGTAAGTCACCTCTCCATCCAGTGGTGGCTTCAGTGCTGAGGTGATGGACAGGGGGATGCAGTGAATATTGCATGAGCCTAATGAGCGGGCCTACATGACAACAGATTGCCTCTGCAGCCCGCACCAGCCTCTTCCAGTCGCTCCAGAGCTGATGCTTCCCTAGGACAGCCCCACAGCCAGCAAAATCGGCATAGGTCTGTATATCCTGACCAAAAGATACACCCCCCACTTTCCCCCACAATTTGGGGGTAAAAAAGTGCATCTTATAATCCAAAAATATGGTATATGTACAGTATAAATAATCTGTATCTTTGTTGCCTTAAAAAGAGATGGCTTAGACCAACATTCTGCACAATTGCCCCAAGGTGTCAGTATCTACGAATCTACCACCAACCTTTTAAATATACCGTATGTATGAGTTGACATTGGCACATGATGAAGCTGATAGTCTTTCAGAAACCCTGCTTGGTTGCCTACATAGTTGGGGATTATAACTGACTCAGAGTTAAGGTTCAACCAGGGAAACCAACAAATACTTTCCTTTTTTCTTTTTTTGTTGTTTTTATGCATCAAAGAATGCAGCGCACTCACTGTTAGCCGTCATTTCCAGAGCCAGTAACATACGACAGGCTAATTACCACATTAGCTTTATTAAAGCATATCTAATGAATGTCAGACTCCTGAAAAACTCTTTCAATAGGTTCCTTTCAGTCCCTCAGAGCTTAACTTCTGCTCTTGTTAGACAGATGCACACTGCGGCTTACATTTTTGTGACACTAATTATTTCTGGATACATCCATGCAAATTTAACATTGGATGCTGAAAACTAAACCAGAGACAGGATGGAAAGACTTAAAAATCAGAACAATGAGAGGAACGGTTTTTGCTGGCAGGAGGCTAATCAATAGAAGACAATTTCAGGGTATTTGGCTGGGAAGAATTTCTCAAAGCTGTGTTAAGACCCCCATGTCCTGCCAGGGATTCATACAATGATAAAGTCTGTTTGTCCCTGAAAGACAAAGACAACTCCCCTGGGATAATCACTATAGTGCACAGATTATGAATACACACTGGCCCCAACTCATCAAAGTGTTTTTGCCGGAGTTCTGGCATTAAACAACCCGAAAAGTTGCAAAATGTTTGCCACTTTTGAAGTTGTCAAATCAAAGTTGGTGCGACATGGATGAGATGGAGAATGACAGAGCATGCCTGACAAATTCTTCAAAAGGTCTGCCACTTTTGTGGTGTAACTTATGCCAGAATGTGCTCCATCTGGAGAAACTGCTCTGGTGAGGAGCATCGAGTCACTCACGTCAGTGATAAACTGCACCTAAGACCGGAGTCACACTGGTGTATGAGTCACACAAGTGCAGTGCGAGAAAATCTTGAATCAGGCAGCTCAGAGATCTGCAAATGTTCCTCAGCCCTAATCGGACTAAGGAAAAAATTGCAGCATGCTGTGATTGTGAGTCTTGGCTCACTCGTATCCATAAAAGTCTATGGGTGCGAGTAAAACCTCGGACTGCATTCGGATTACATATATATAGATGATAAGTATCATAGTAGCGGCACACAACTCTGCCTCTACCTTTGAGTTAGGGGGCCCACCGTCTGTCTGCTTCTCTATTTGGCTTGTGCGTCTCATAGTACAGCAGGTGTGATGGCATCACAACATTGTGACTGGTGCATGGCGCCTCGCTCTACATGCTGCACACAGAGAAGTAGTCCATCGATGGAACTTGGCTAAGTAAGGCTAGGGTCACACATAAGCCCTTAGTCCGTTTTTGGCTTCATTTTGTCATTTTTTTTTTTCTAAGTCCAAAAACTGGCAGAAAAACGGATTGGATGTAATAAACACCCTGTCCGTTTTTTTCTGGACCTCAAAACATTGCTCTGTCCGTTTTTGAGCCAAAAACATTGCTAGCAACGTTTTTGGCATCAGTTAAAAAAAAAATGCGTTTTTTTAACATGGGGCCCTATGGGAAACGCATGTGTTAACACATGCCACATATAGGCACCTGCGTTAACGCATGCGTTAACGCATATCCGTTTTTATGGAAAAAATTACTAAGTCCAAAAACGTTCAGGGGTGCAGGAGGCTCAAAAAGCACCCTATAAAAAAACGGATTGGTGATGAAAATCACTTACAAAAACGGACTTCTATGTGTGACCCCAGCCTTAGCAGTTTTTTCTTTCTTGCCAATTCTAGTAGGTGGTTTTGAAGCCTCATAATGTGTTATTAGGGGATATCATTGTGTGTGGGGATATCAAGTCATTATATTTAGGTGGCAGTGGGGGGGGCAGTAGGGGCTGTTAAATTGTAAGAGGTAGTAGGGTCATCATAATGTATGTGGTGTTGTGTGGGTCATGTTACTGTGTTTGGAGTGGTGGGGCCATCATACAGAGTGTGGAAGTTATAGGGGCATTTATTTTTGTGTGGGAGGCTGTGGGGCCTGTATGGCGGACATAGGGTAGGGTCACATTTAAAACAAGAATTGCATTCACCGCATCCGGATCCGGATGCGGTGAACGCAATGCCGGGCACACACATTTTTGTTCAAAAATGTGTGCAGAATACCGCACTGCGGTAACCGGATGGCTCAGGATGTGTAATCCTGAGCCATCCGGTAACTGCATAGGTTGCGGATCCCGGCTATTGCCGGGATCAGCAAACTTATTAAAGAGTTAAATTGATTATCTAAAGGACTGTTTGAGGTCTGTAGGGGGGCTTAGACCCCCCTACAGACCGGCCGGCCACTTCAATAGCCTTCTTCTACAATTTCCCACCTGGCACGGGCTCCTTGGAGCTCCGTGCATGTCAACCAAAGTCCCCCGTGCCCCCCCCGTATCACTATAGAGGGGTGCTTACACCCCTCTAGTATAGTTATGCTTTAATTGTGTACTACATAAAGGATTATTACAGTGGCAATGTAAGTTCATACTTACATGCTCTGGTAGGCAGAGTCCA
The DNA here is from genome assembly GCA_033576535.1 of Allobates femoralis. Classification (NCBI taxonomy): domain Eukaryota; kingdom Metazoa; phylum Chordata; class Amphibia; order Anura; family Aromobatidae; genus Allobates; species Allobates femoralis. The sequence continues at coordinate 775,870,027 of JARQOC010000003.1, forward strand.
GGGATTTCCATGGGCGGGGCTGTGTGCAGCAGCCTCCGCCCGCTCATTCTTGATGGCCGCCCCCTCTGGCCGTAATCCAGTGTTGTGAGGGCGGCCGCGTCATGAAAGGGGCGTGGCTAACCCCTGCACACTGTTAGCCACGCCCCTTTCATGACGCGGCCGCCCTCACAACACTGGATTACGGCCAGAGGGGGCGGCCATCAAGAATGAGCGGGCGGAGGCTGCTGCACACAGCCCCGCCCATGGAAATCCCTGGACTCTGCCTACCAGAGCATGTAAGTATGAACTTACATTGCCACTGTAATAATCCTTTATGTAGTACACAATTAAAGCATAACTATACTAGAGGGGTGTAAGCACCCCTCTATAGTGATACGGGGGGGGCACGGGGGACTTTGGTTGACATGCACGGAGCTCCAAGGAGCCCGTGCCAGGTGGGAAATTGTAGAAGAAGGCTATTGAAGTGGCCGGCCGGTCTGTAGGGGGGTCTAAGCCCCCTACAGACCTCAAACAGTCCTTTAGATAATCAATTTAACTCTTTAATAAGTTTGCTGATCCCGGCAATAGCCGGGATCCGCAACCTATGCAGTTACCGGATGGCTCAGGATTACACATCCTGAGCCATCCAGTTACCGCAGTGCGGTACAGGGAAACACTGCGAAAACTGCTGCCTGCATGATTTTTAACGCAGGCAGCAGTGCCGGATACGGCCACCGGATGGCTTGTGAAGCCATCTGGTGTTTTGCATAGGCTCCTATGAGGAGCGTTTCCTGGTCCGGTTTTAAGCTTTTGGAAAGCTCAAAACCGGATCAGGATTCTTAAAAAAAACCTGAAATGTGACCCTAGCCATAGGTAGCCATCTAAATGTGTTGGGGGACATGGGTGATATAAAACTTTATAAAAGGAGTTACATATTGTGTTGGCAGGTGTAGGGGCCATTATAGATTGTTTGGATTCCATCAGAAAGTGTGCGGGGTTCTGACGGTATTATACTGTGTTGGGGTCTGTATGGTAAACTTTGGAATTCATCATACAGTATCTGAAGCCTGTGAGGGCCATCAAATAATATGGGAGTGTTGTGCGGTCATTCTACAGTGCAAATACCTGTAAGGTCATCATACCTTGTGCTACGGTCTGTACGACCATCAAACAGTGTTTGGGGTTGGCCATGGCGGCATCAAACTGCATCAAACTGTGATGGGGACACTGAGAGGTACAATAAGTGGCTTCAAGAGGGGCAAAATGACTTTGTAAATACAGTAATAGATGTCTACTGAAGTTGGGAGGTATTTCCTTCTGTGACTGTTCTATGCACCATGACCAGCTCAACTCCACTGATTTTTTTTTGGGGGGGGATAGGGGGTGTTTGATGGGGGAACCCAACTAGGACTTTTACTATGGTTTGCTTGAATTCTGTGTACTCTTGCAGTGATACCAAAATTACGAGATTAATGTAATATTTTAGCAGGACATTTTAAAAAAAAATGGCTTGACACCATGTTATGAGACCCTTAATTTTTCTTATTTTTCGTCTGATGAGCCTGTGTGAGGGCCATTTGTTTGTGTGTGAAGCTGTTGTTTTTTTATCTAAAAATTCTTACATTTTAATTTTTTTCCACTTCATCCCTCAACATGTGAGTTAAAAATGTATATATTTCATTAGTACAAGTTATTTTGTATGTAGCGGTACCAAATATGCATGTTTTCTTTGCCTTTTCTATTTTCTATTTTTGTTGCACCCAGGCTTTGGGGTACTCGGGTGTCAGGCTGCAAGGGTTAACGCTCATGCTGTCAGTGGTGGCCGCGCCTGACCCCGTGTCCTGGGCCTATCTTCCAAAAAAGGGGTAATATGTACAGGGGATTATATACAGTGTTGTCGTGACGCCACCTGTAGTTTCTGGTGAGATGCCACCAGCGCCACCACAGTCCGACGGAGGTGGATGGTACTGCGGCAAGTTGGTGAAGTCCTCCACAGGTAGGACTGGACCTCCGGGGCAGCATTCCTGGATGGAAAGAAGTTAATTGAAAGGAAATCAAGTAGAGTCAAGTCACTATTCCTCCGGGTACTTTACTGTCATTTGCATTATGGCATACAAAAGTACAGTTCAGCACTCCTGATGGTATGAGGACAGGTAGCTTAACGGGTGGCTGCAAGCAGATCCCAGGTGGTATGGTGGACCCTTGCTGTGTGCCTTCGTGCTCTGTTCCCGCCTGTTCCTTTCCTGCTTCCCAGTGTTGGTGTGAAGATTGGTGACTTGAAGCCCACCTGACCTCCTTCTTTCCTCTCACCTTTGCCACTGTCGGGTAACCCTCTGCTGGCTGGCCGCTCATGTCTTAAGCGGTGCCTGGTACCCTCTTTCGGTCTGCTCAGGTGCCCGGGAGAACTGTAGACTCCACGGGACTCCGGATTTTCTGTGGTCCTAAAGTATCCCACAGGTGCAGGCTCCGATGCCTGGTAAACGGTCTGGGATAAACTTCCTCAAGCTCTTTTTCCCTTCCAGTTGTCTGCACCTGGGAAAGCTTTCTTTCGCCCTAAACTCTTTCTTTTTCTTCCATCTCTCCCTAGTCCCTCAGCCGAGAGAACCTACGCTCCAAAAACCCTCTGAGCTCTCAAACTTAGAGGCAAAGACCTTCTTGTTCCCCCTGGAGGTGATTTTATTCCCTCCCGGGTAACCTCCCACAGTGTAATATATTGTGGGAGTGCTGGTTAATGGGTACCACCCACCATCCTAGAATCCTCCTGCAGCTGGGGCATCTGCACCTTTTTTACGGGTGCAGTACCCCTCTGTTACGCCTGCTTAGCATGTAAGGAAAATGTGGTGAAGTAAACGTTACCTATTTTTTAAAAGTAAAAAATTTAATACTTTTTACACTTTCAATTAATCTCACAGAGGACATGAATCTGTGATTTCTTGACCATTCCTATAACTAGCTTTTTTTTAATAGATGATTTTTCCCCTTAGACCTCATTCACAAAGAGCGTTTGTGCAGCTTTTTTGTTGATCCATTTTGGTGCGGTATCTGCATCAAAAATGGATCCTCTTTTTGCAAAAAAATCATAATAAATATATCATCTGTTTGTGTTGCTTTTTTGCTCCTTTTCGGGTGACATAGACAGACTGACAGACACACTGTTTTACCATCCTCGATGACCCCACATTGATCCCCGGCAATGTCTTCCTTCACGGCATTGGCAGCATCTGCGGATAGTATGAGTACTGACAGGAACTTGACCATGTGACTCTCAGCCTGAGTCACATGGGCAGGTCCTGTCAGTACTGTACCCGCAGATCCTGCCAGTGCCTGGGAAGAAGACATCACCGGGGCTCACTGTGGGATCAAGATGAAGGGAAAGTAATTGAATGTTAATGGTGCAGAAAGTGCATAAGAAAAACAGAGCACTAATTGAAGCTCATTATTTTCTGGATGCGCTTTCTGCACCACTAATGCAGCAGTCATAAACGCTGACATCAGCACAGCAAATTGAAAATCCCATTCACTTTGCTGCAGATGCAGTGACTGATCTGTTTTTGGTGTAGTTTAAAAATAAAATGCAGCACCAAAAACAGATCAAAAACATCCAATGTGAACATAGGCTTATAGTAATGTACTGGGGAACAAGAAAATTGGTGCCTGAGATTTTTAATCTGTTCCTAAATCAGATTTTATCGCTGACTCTAAATCTGACCTTATTTTTCTTTCATCAGCTCTACCTAATGAGATATGATATATTGAATATTGAAGCCGAGCTGTATACCTGATAAGCCCCCTCAATGCATCGGAGTGACTGAAATCCGGCTCCATATCATACAATGAGGAGGAGGTGGGAATTTCAAAATAGGGGGCGAGAAGAGACGGAATGATGACGCCCAGCGGGACGTGCTAAGAGCCTGCAAGGGGGGGGGGAGAATGGAGATCCGGAGACCACCCGTTTCAGTCTACGGATGTAGACTGGAGCCCTCATTATTATAGGGATATGTAAGTTATTAGATCATTTTTCTAAAGCTTTATAGTGCAGTTTTAGCTCAGAGAGGGATGGTTAGGGATGAGCTAGCAAGGTGCAGGGACAGGTAGTGGTAGGATAGGGGGCAAAAACGAGCTGACAGGTTCCCTTTAACAACCATGTCGAGGAAGAAATCCCTAATTCATGTGTGGACAACTGTACATTGTCCAAAAAGTTGATCTGCTACAAACATATGAATGACATACTATGATTCTGAGCACTGAATGTACTAAAATCAGGCTTGAGGTATCAAAAAAAATTCTATATTTTTCCCTAGTGATATTAGTTATTCCCAGCCTTACAGAAGTCTTGTACTGTGTCTCCTGACCAATAGTTTGTACAATCTATTTCTGAGGATCATGTACAAGGTATCACTAAGCTCTAAATATTTGCAATTCTTTCTGATATAAACAGAACTACCTTCCTGGAGTTATTTGCTTGTCATTTGTCCTTTGATCTTAACTGTTTGTAGGGTGTTGTAAGATTGTACTTAAAAGTTCCCAAGATAACCTCCTGCAAGGCTTATAACTGAGAGCCTGGTGTTAACAGCCTGCTACAAATGAACAGAATAGTAACACAGACATGTTTTATTATTTTACAATCATGTTGAATTTCCAACCCCTCCCAGTAGTAGCAATGTCACATTATATTGAGGCATGAAACAAACGCTCACATTTTCTTTCTCTCATTCCAACTACAACCATGATTTTTATAGTACACTTTAACCATAAAATGTGTCATTTTCTGATAGTGTAGTTTATATTACATTTATTTTAACCATGATTGCTGCAAATATTTATGAATCCATAATTTATTGACTTTTCTGTATGACAAGGCTGTTAGAAAAGTACAAAGCTATATTCTTGAACACATCAATACATTAACGGGAATCTGTCAGGTAGTTTATGCCCCAAAGCTTGTCACTACCACTTCCTGTACCTTCCTACTACATCCGTAAGCATCCCTGTCTGACCTAAAAGTGTCCTGTAATTGCTATGTAAAATGGTTTTATCACTTACATGTCCCTATGTTAATAAGCAGGATTTCATCAAGGCTGCAGACACTGAGGGTATTCTCCGGCTCCATGTCCCCTCTCGCTCACTAATTAACATGACCTAATTAGGGCTTTTACCGAATTCAAATGCGCGATCCCAGCATCTGAAATGAATCTACTCCTTCCAGGTATAACGCCGCGGTGCATCATTTCCGGTCTTGTGCATTGTGGGTGAGTAATTGGGTGTACTTGCCGATTTCAGGATGTTCAGTGCACCTGCTCTGGAGCCGGCCAGTACACCCATCACACCCCCGCACTGCACAGCACCGGAAATGAGGTGCCAAGGCATTATACCCGGAGGGAGAAGATTCATTTCAGATGCTCTCACCTGTTTACCCCTCCTATCCCTGAGGAAGTCATGGATAAATATAACAAAAATACAGGTGAAACGTACGTAGGGGAATGAGTGAAGGCCAGCCTGATCTTTTACTATCATGTGTACTCTTTTGCTGTGTCTTAATATACATGGGTTATTGAGTTTTATATAACTGAGTGCTTGTGGATTACAAGTGTCAATGCCTGAACCAGGTTTCTATGATGCACTAGCACTTTAATATGGTTATATGTACTTGGTAATCTCTCAGCCCTTGTAATTACATTGCTGCCATTTTATGTATTGGGTCGAATTATTCAGTGCCATTATATGTAACACATACACTGTGTGCAGAATTATTCGGCAAATGAGTATTTTGATCACATGATACTTTTTATACATGTTGTCCTACTCCAAGCTGTATAGGCTTGAGAGCCAACTACCAATTAAGTAAATCAGGTGATGTGCATCTCTGTAATGAGGAGGGGTGTGGTCTAATGACATCAACACCCTATATAAGGTGTGCTTAATTATTAGGCAAATGCCTTTCCTTAGGCAAAATGGGTCAGAAGAGAAATTTGACGGGCTCTGGAAAGTCCAAAATTGTGGGATGTCTTGCATCGGGATGCAGCAGTCTTGAAATTGCCAAACTTTTGAAGCGTGATCACCGAACAATCAAGCGTTTCATGGCAAATTGCCAACAGGATCACAAGAAGCGTGTTGGGCAAAAAAGGTGCAAAATAACTGCCCATGAATTGAGGAAAATCAAGCGTGAAGCTGCCAAGATGCCATTTGCCACCAGTTTTGCAATTTTTCAAAGCTTCACTGTTACTGGACTATCAAAAAGCACAAGGTGTGCTAAACTCAGGGACATGGCCAAGGTAAGGAAGGCTGAAAAACAACCACGTTTGAACAAGAAACATAAGATACAACAGCAAGACTGGGCCAAGAAATATGTTAAGACTGATCTTTCAAAGGTTTTATGGCCTGATGAAATGAGAGTGACTCTTGATGGGCCAGAGGCTGGATCAGTAAAGGGCAGAGAGCTCCACTCCGACTCAGACGCCAGCAAGGTGGAGGTGGGGTACTGGTATGGGCTGGTATCATCAAAGATGAACTTGTGGGACCTTTTCGGGTTGAGGATGGAGTGAAGCTCAAATTATGACATAGCCCCCTTGTTCACCTGATCTGAACCCCATAGAGAACGAACCTGTGGTCCCTCATAAAATGTGAGATCTACAGAGAAGTAAAACAGTACACCTCTCGGAACAGTGTCTGGGAGCCTGTGGTGGCTGCTGCACGCAATGTTGCTCGTAAACAGATTAAGCAACTGAAAGAATCTTTGAATGGAAGGCTGTTGAGTCTCATCATAAAGAAAAGTGGCTATATTGGTCACTAATTCTTTTGTGTTTTGTTTTTGCATGTCAGAAATATTTATTTCTAAATTTTGTGCAGTTATTTTAGTTTACCTGGTGAACATAAACAAGTGAGATGGGAATATATTTGGTTTCTATCAATTTGCCTAATAATTCTGCACAGTAATAGTTACCTGCACAAACAGATATCCTTCTAAGATAGCCAAACCTAAAAATAACCCACTCCAACTTCCAAAAATATTAAGCTTTGATATTTATGAGTCTTTTGGGTGGATTGAGAACATAGTTGTTGATCAATAATAAAAATAATCCTCTAAAATACAACTTGCCTAATAATTCTGCACACAGTGTATGAAGGGTCTGCATTGTACTGTGTAATACCCATGTAATGCTTTGCTTTTGCATGTAATTTGTGGGATCTATGGATTCAGCACTTGCAGTGCCCATGTTTTACTCTCTGCCTTAAGCTAGGGTCACATTTAAAACCTGAATTGCGTTCACCGCATCCAGATCCAGATGCGGTAAACGCAATTGTCTTCAGACATTCAGCAATCCGGGAAGCCCTCCTTACTTCTCTCACCCTTGCCGCCGTCGGGTAACCCTCCGCTGGCTGGCCGCTCATTTCTTCGCCGGTGCCTGGTACCCTCTTTCGGTCTGCTCAGGTGCCCGGGAGAATTGTAGACTCCGCGGGACTCCGGATTTTCTGTGGTCCTAAAGTATCCCACAGGTGCAGGCTCTAGTGCCCGGTAAGCTGTCTGGGATAAACTTCCTCAAGTTCCTCACTCCCTTCAGGCTATCTGCTCCTGGAAAAGCTTTCCTTCCTAAGCCCTCTCTTCTTCTTCCATCTCTCCCCAGTCCCTCAGTCGAGAGACCCTGAGCTAGCTTGCTGACTTAGAGGTCAAGGACAAAAACCTCCAAAGACCCTCTTGTTCCCCCTAGAGGTGCTTTTATTCCCTCCCGGGTAACCTCCCACCGTGTAATCTAGTGTGGGAGTGCTGGTTAATGGGTACCACCCACCATCCTAGAATCCACCTGCAGCTGGAGTAGCTGCACCTCTTTTACGGGTGCAGTACCCCTCTGTGACGCCTGTTTGGCGGGGCGCCACAACAGCTCCTCCGGACCGTGAGCACATGTCCCTATGGTCTCCATAGAGGTGAGATTAGTCCCCAGGAGTTAATATTTGATTATGCTCAGGTGGTTTTATTTCCTATTTAGCTGGACACAGTTTAATGCTTAGTTTAATATCATGGAGAAAAATAATTTGTAACAAATTTTACATTTTGACTTTCAAAGAGTGAAATCCTTGAAATACATCCTCGCTATAAGTTGATATCCTGTGGATTTAAAAATCTATATTACAAGTTAGTTTCCACAGTTGTTTAGATTACAGTCATATAAGATTAGCACCTGTTTTATCTCCTTCCTTAACTTTGTCTGCTGCACACAAACCTTACCAATATAATGGATTTCTGGAGCTCCTACATTCCTAACTCTTACTGAACCTCGGGATAACCTGTCTGACATCACTTACACTGCTGCTATTTTGTATTGTACAATCCACTTTTCTCATACCCCTAGACCTGACCTGTTCAGGTTGTTTCCCCAGTTCCTCACTCCCATTCTGCTCATTTTAAAGGAATCTATCACTGCAACATTTTTATATCCACAAGAAGCTCTTTCAAGGACAAATCCATAAACCATAGAGCTGGAGTGACAGAGGCTTAAGATGAGCTTTCACACGTCAAAAGCACTTTAGGCCCATTTGTCTCATCTATAAAAATGATGAATTCTCAGCAACGGAGAAATGGACTGTTTTGATAAAAGTATTTTTTTATTTTGTCTTTGAAAGTGGTATATGTGGATACTAATAGCTTGAGAGAATAAATGCGGTGAACCATGGGGGATGCACCAGATTTTGCAGAGGGTTTAGCTGGGATATGCAGTGCAGTTCCACTGGCAGCAGGTGGTAATGTCACGGCAGCTGAAGTGAGTTTCTTGACCCCTGAGCATTTCCCTCGTGCCCACAACAATTGTCAAAGTGGGTGTTTGCACTTATAGGGATAGTATATGACCCCGCTCCTGTAGTTTCGATGTCTGTGTGCAGGTGTTGTATATGACCCCTGGGGGCACTCATGTTGTGGTGACGTCTGGGTGCAAGAGCTCTATATGACTCCCAGGGCACTCCTGTTGTGATGTCTGGGTGCAGGTGTTGTATCTGACCCCCGGGGGCACTACTGTAATGGTGTTCACTGGGTGAAGGTGTTGTATATGACCCCTGTGAGCACTCCTGTAGTGGTCATTTATGGGTTCAGGTTTTGTATATGACTCCCAGGAGTGCTTCTGTAGTGGTGATGTCTGGGAGCGGGTGTTGTATGTGACCCCCGGGGGCGCTCCTGTAGTGGTGATATCTGGGTGAGGTGTATATGACCCCCAGGGGTGCTCTTGTAGTTGTGATGTTTGGGTGCGGGTGTTGTATATAACCAACGGGGGCGCTCCTGTATTGGTAATGTCTGGGTGCAGGTGTTGTGTATGACCCGCAGGGGTGCTCCTGTAGTGGTGATGTCTGGTTGCAGGTGTTGTTTTTGACCCCCGGGGGCACTCCTTTAGTGGTGATGTCTGGGTGCAGGTGTTGTATATGTCCCCCGGGGGGCTCCTGTAGTGGTGATGTCTGGATGCAGGTGTTGTATATGACCCCTTGTTGGCACTCCTGTAGTGATGTCTGGGTGCAGGTGTTGTATATGACCCCCGGCAGGGCTCCTGTAGTGGTGATGTCTGGGTGCAGGTGTTGTATATGACCCCTCGGGTTGCAGGGCCGTATTTAGAGTTCCTGCTGCCCTAGGCACTTGTAGTGGTCGCGCCCCCCCATACTGTCCCCCCATCAGTCATACCAAGAGTATGTGCACACAGCATTTTATTTTTCAGGCAGATCTGCGAAAGAATACTAAAAGGAATGAACCCATGCGTGGCAATGTAAAAATGACCTGCTGCTCATATGTTCAGTCATTTGATGTCTTTCTTTTGAAGGCTGCTTTCACATCAGCGATTTTTTTCAATCGTGGACGATCCAGCAGTTTTGTCACATCTGCCCCGTAACGGCTCACTTGCGGCAAGCCTACATTCAGCCTAATTAATTCCCTATGGGACTTGTGGTCATGTATGGGTTTGCCGGATCCGGCACTTGCAACAAGTCACCAAACCGAAAACCTTGCAGCGTTTTTTTCCTTTGCTGCAAGTGGCGGATTTGCTGGATCTAGCTAAAAACACAAGTGTCCGCACAATTACGACAGTCCTATAGAAATGCATTATCGAAAAACACGATCTTGCTGATACTGTGCTGGATCTGTTTTATTTTTCCAAGAAGGCAGGAATCCACTGGATTTGAAAATCGGCAGATCAGGGAGACCTGAAGATCAAAAGTTGAAGTTTGCCAGATCGGCAAAAAACGCAGATGTGAAAGCCGCCTTAGTTAAACCAGCAAGGACAGTCTTATATGTGCGGGGGCCCTAAGGCTATGTTCACACGCTGCATAATTTTTTGTTTTGAACATTTCGAACATGCAAACAACAGATGTGCTTTGTGCAAGAAAAGCGCATCATATTTCACACATTGCGCTTTTTCAGATACACTGTTTGAGCCCGTTCTACAATGTGGGCTATGGAAAAGCACAAAAAGGATTGATATGGTCATTCTAATGGAGGATGTGCTATGCAATGAAAGGGCATCCTCAAAAATACGGATCGTGTGATCGCAAATAAGTGAAATGCATTGCCTTTGCTGGGGAGTAAAACAGTGCTGCATTAGCGCATCCCAAAAAAATGCTGCGTAAATCCAGAAACATGCTGCGTGTGAACGTAGCCTAACTGATGATTGGTTGAGGGAAATAAGGATCCAGCATGTCCGATTAGAGGCTGTGGATCCTTTTGTCCTCTACAGCTAGGGTCACACTTGGCATGTGTTTTTTTGCATGTTTTAGGCAGCCTGCGTTTTTGGGCTGTGTTTTTGCTGATAGGTGTGGGGGACCCTTAAAAAGCACATGCAAAAACGCATGCAAAAACGCATGTGCCATTTAGTGCCATTTAGTGCCATATAAAAACGCATGCGTTTCCCATAGGGCCGCATGTTAAAAAAACGCACCACACCCACCTCACTTATGAACTATAATCTCCAATGCAAACCTCTCTTCACTGTCTACCTCATGTTGTCCCAACTCTCTAGTGAGCCACCTTATGCTATGCATTCTGCATACTGAGCCCTACCAGTCTTTTTACTGAGCGCTCCCCATGCTACCCCATCTCCATACTGAGGCCTCTCATGCTACCCCATCTCCATACTGAGCCCCCCATGCTACCCCGTCTCCATACTGAGCCCCACCATGCTACCTCATCTCCATACAGAGCCCCATGCTACCCCATCTACATACTGAGCCCCCCATGCTACCCCATCTCCATACTGAGCCCCCCATGCTACCCCATCTCCATACTGTGCCCCTCACAAGTGACTTCTCTATACCATGCCCCCCTGAGGCTACCCATTCTCCATACCGTGCCCTTCCAGTCTAAGGCTGGGTCCACACGCTGTGCATTTTTGGAAATACAAAGCGCTATTTTGAGCATGTGCCTTTTTACTACGCTTTGTGCAAAAAATACCTAAGTGCATTCACACATTGCACTTTTGCGGTTGTGCTTTTCCAGAGCTCATGCTACAATGGGGCTGTAAAAAAGCGCAAAAAGAATTGACTCGGTCTTTGTTTTTGCGGATGCACTTTATAGTGAAAGCGTGTCCGCAAAAATATGGATCATGTAAACGATTTTTTGAGAAATGCTGTATTTCACTGCATTTGCGCATCCCCTAAATAGCGCTGTGTAAATGCAGAAATACGCTACGTGTGAATGTAACCTAACCCTTCAATATACTGCACCCTTTGTGTTCCAAACTGCTCATCCCCCATGTCCCATGCAGCTCATCCTCTCCTCCCCCCTCCCACCTCTGTTACATGTGCCTTCTCCTCTCCCCCTCCCCCTCCATGTTATGTGTGCCTTCTCCTCTCCCCCTCCCCCCTCCATGTTATATGTGCCTTCTCCTCTCCACCTCCCCCTCCATGTTATATGTGCCTTCCCTCCTCCTGCCTCCCCCTCCATGTTATATGTGCCTTCCCCTCTCCCCCTCTCAACTCCCCCCTTCATGTTATATGTGCCTCCCCCTCTCCCCCCTCCATGTTATATGTGCCTTCCCCTCTCCCCCTCTTCCCTCCATGTTATATGTGCCTTCCCCTCTCCCCCTCCCCATATTATATGTGCCTTCTCCTCTCTCCCTCCCCCTCCATGTTATATGTGCCTTCTCCTCTCCCCCTCCATGTTATATGTGCCTTCTCCTCTCCCCATCCCCCCTCCATGTTATATGTGCCTTCTCCTCTCCCCTACCCCCTCCATGTTATATGTGCCTTCTCCTCTCCCCCTCCCCATTCATGTTATATGTGCCTTCTCCTCTCCCCCTCCCCCTCCATGTTATATGTGCCTTCTCCTCTCCCCCTCCCCCCTTCATGTTATATGTGCCTTCTCCTCTCCCCCTCCCCCTCCATATTAGATGTGTCTTCTCGTCCCCCCCTCTTCTCCATGCTGCCCCCCAGGCTGGCACTATTTTCGGCTTAATAGCGCTTACCTGGCTCCATGCTCCAGGCTCCCGGGACCCGACATCTTCTTCCTCCTTCTGTGCTCTCCTGCAGCAGAGTCCTCCTGTCAGCAGTGATGACTCATCATCACACTGCTGAGCTGAAGTACAAGATCACAGCGGTAACCCGGGACAGGAAGCTGTTTGGAGCTTCACTGACCCCGGAAGTGTCGGGGCCCGGAAAGCTCACACGTTCACTTGTCACCGCGTCTTAAAGGTGCGGTGACAAGTGAATGCGGCACCACCCTCACTCTTCCAAAAACTCCCGGATTTCATGCTGAGTTTGGAGGAGGGAGGAAGACTTTAAAAAAAAATATTTTTTTTACTCCCTCATCCTGGTGCCGCCGCCTGACACATGGTGCCCTAGGCACGTGCATACAGGTGCCTAATTGAAAATACGGGCGTGCTCGGGGGCACTCCTGTAGTGATGTCTGGGTGCAGGTGTTCTATATGACCCCCCGGGAGCGCTTCTGTAGTGATGTCTGGGTGCACGTGTTGTAACACCTGTGATGTTTGTGTGATTATAGGCAGCAAGACACGGGTAAGCTTGAAAACATAACACTTTACTTCACAGAATGATTGAATACAGCCTGTCAGAGGCAAAGTGGCTGTGGTTCTCCATATAGGATACACTTGATATTTTGTGTATGAAAGAAGTGTTTTCTCCTCATGAAGCAAGCACATTTAGGCCTTTCAGGCAGCTGGAGGACAGGTGTCTTGTATTATTATTGTACAGCAGAACAGTTCTGAAAATTTCTCTCTCCCTGGAGTTCACCTTTAAGGCCCACTACCCTTATGGAAGGTGCCTGAGCAACATGATCTAATTCTTAAGACACAATGCAGGGGTTGCAATCACACCCAGGCCCTGGAGCATACGGTGTCCCAAAGTCCCATTGGTCTATAGAAAAATACTAATTATTATTATTATTATTTATTTATATAGCGCCATTAGGTTCCATGGCGCTTTACATGAGGATAGGGGAGACGAGCACAATTACAATAACTCTAGACAATCAGGACATAAAGGTACAGGAGGGTAGGGGACCCTGTCCACAAGGGCTCGCAGTCTATGAGGGGCGGGTGGGGATACAGTAGGCTGGGGGAGTGTCAGTTACGGGGCGGTCACCTGGGTACTCATGGCAGGTTGTAGGCTTGATGGAATAGGTGAGTCTTCAGGTGACACTTGAAGCTTCTCACGGTCAGAGAGTGAATGACGTGTTGGGGCAGGGAGTTCCAGAGTAAGGCAGATGCCTGGGCGAAGTCTTGAACGCGGTTGTGCGAGGAGGAGATGAGGGGGGAGCAGAGGAAGAGTTCTTGTGAGGAACGTAGGTTGTGTGAAGGTAGGTATCGGGAGACCAGGGCGGAGATGTATGGTGGGGACAGGTTGTGTATCGCTTTGTATGCCATGGTTAGTGTTTTAAACTGGGATCTCTTGGAGACGGGGAACCTGTGAAGGGCTTGGCAGAGGGGGGAGACAGGGGAGTAGCGGGGGGACAGATGGATTAGTCGGGCAGCGGAATTGAGGATAGATTGGAGAGGTGTGAGGGAGTTGGATGGGAGGCCAGTGAGATGGAGGTTGCAGTAGTCAAGACGGGAGATGATGAGGGCATGAATAACTGTTTTAGCAGTGTCGTGGGTAAGGAAGGAGCAGATCTGTGAGATGTTTCTAAACTGGAGCCGAGGGATGTGGAGATGGCTTCGATGTGGGGCTTGAAGGATAGGGAGAAGTCAAGGATTATCCCGAGGCACTTGGCTTGGGAGACTGGGGAGAGGGCGCAATCATTGACACAGATGGATAGGTTGGGAAGTGGGGGGAATTTCTTGGGGGGAAGACTATGAATTCAGTTTTGTCCATGTTGAGTTTAAGGAAGCGAGCAGAGAAAAAGGATGAGATGGCGGAAAGGCATTGTGGGATTTTGGAGAGTAGGGAGGTGATGTCGGGGCCGGATAAGTAGATTTGGGTGTCGTCGGCGTAGAGGTGGTACTGGTGGCCGTGGGACTCAATGAGTTGCCTTAGGCCGAGAGTGTATATGGAGAAAAGTAGTGGTCCCAGGACCGAACCTTGGGGGACTCCGGCAGAAAGAAGGTAGGGCGAGGAGGATGTGTGGGAGTGGGAGACACTGAAGGTCCGGTCTGCTAATACTAATGTTATTAAATATTTGCAATAATTGGACCTTTCACATCAGGGCCCATGAGCTTCAAGTTATGCCACTGGATGGACCCTACGGCACCTTAAAACTACCATATCTAAAGTAAATTTAGACACTGGAATAAATACACAAACACATTATTTTGGAGAGGAGACCAGGAGGCTGGAGGGGGTGGGGCCTTCTCCTGCACTTCGGTGACCAGAGAAGCAGTGAAAACCCGGGGAAGCCAGAAGGCACGCAGACAAGGGAGGGAGTGCTGAGCTCAGCCACATAGGAGCCTGACATTGTGCTATCACCATGCATGAAGTCAGGTGTCCTGAGGCTGGTATATACTGACAGGGAGGGAGAGAGGGAGGGAGGAGCATTTGGCTTAGAGAAAATACGGGATTGATAAAAAGAAACCCAAACCCCCTGTGCTGCACTTATGCTAATTCGCTGCATTGTTTTCCCAATGTTTGATAACACTTTTCTCTGCAATCATACATGAATTCATTGCAGTAAAGGTATGATTGCATTCAGTACCTCAGTGCCTGTAAGGCACTCGCTTCACTTTATAGCCCTAAAACCTGCTGGTTGGTTCCCTTTAACCACCGTAACCACCCTTGATTGACATTTCCATTATGACATCCTTCAGGCTAGACATTAAAGCCAAGCCTGTTGACCCCCATTAGGTTTTAAATCCTCTAGTAATTAAACAGAGAGTCAGAAATAAGGGAGAGATTTAGGGTATGTGCCCATGCTGCAGAAATTTTTGCACCAAATCTGCATCTTGACATTGAGATTCCAGCAGCTCAGATAGCAGGGGTGAAAGTTAAAACATTCCATTAATTTCATCCATGTAAAATACATAGCAGATGTAGTGGCCCCAAGGCACTAACTGGAACAGAATCCTACACGTTTCAGCTATAGGAAGCCTTAGTCATGATCTGCATCTTGCGACAGAAAATTGCACCCAAAAATGCTTTTGGCGCATTTTGACGTTTTTTTGGTGTGTATTTGGTGCAGATTTCTGCTATAATTTTTTTTATAATGAAGTCAATGTCTGAAGGGTAGTGATGGGCGAATCCTAAATTACTCGGAATCGCTTGACTCTAGCGAGTCCGAGCACAGGACTCGCTACTCATTGCGAGTCTAGCGAGTCCAATGTTAATGAATGGGGAAGCGAGTAATAGCGAGTAGTGTGAGATTTACAAATCGCAGATGTGTCTCGGAAGCTTCAGCCTGAAGCAATCCTAGTTTTGTCATTTATTTGCATTGGACTCGTTTACTTTGCAACTGTAATCGCTGGCTGGGAAACTCGCACAGATAAGAGTCCTGCTTTCTCCTCTCTGCTGGCTGCCAGCTCCAGGGTCCTAGAGCCCGCCTGCTGCCTGATGTAGCAGTGCTGAGATTGTTCTCAGTCTGCTCATTCCCTGTGTACAGACATGAATGTCTGTGCACAGAGATGATGTAGCAGAGCTGAGATTGTTCTCAGTCTGCTTATTCCCTGTGCATAGACATCTATATTTATGCACAGGGGATGTAGCAGAGAGGACATCGCGTTTTGGACTGCGTCGGACGGAAGAGGATTTTTTTAATTAAAGATGGAGTCCCTAATGGCTTTTTTTTTTATTTCTAATAAAAAATTTTCCTTGTGTTGTGTTTTTTTTAAAACAATTTAATAGAAATTCATGGCGGTCATGTCTAATATTGGCGTGACCGCCATAAATTTCGGGCTTAGGGCCAGCTGATAATACAAAGCTGGCCCTAACCTCTTTATTACCCAGCGTGCCATCACTACCAGGGCCGCTGGAAGAGCGGGGTTCAGCGCCAGAGGATGGCGCTTCAATGAACGCGCCATCTTCTGGGGCGGCTACGGGCTGCAATTTGCAGCGGGGGGTGCCCAGAAAGCTTGGGCATCCCTGCGCTGCGGATTCCAGCCCCCAGCTGCTTAGCTGTACCTGGCTAGACATAGAAATTGCGCGGAGCCCCACGCATTTTTTTTTAATTATTTCATGAAATTCTGAGATTCTGACTCTGAGACTCTGACTCTGAGACTTTGACTCTGAAATTCATGAAATAATAAAAAAAAAATGCGTGGGGCTCCGCGCAATTTCTATGTCTAGCCAGGTACAGCTAAGCAGCTGGGGGCTGGAATCCGCAGCGCAGGGATGCCCAAGCTTTCTGGGCACCCCCCGCTGCAAATTGCAGCCCGCAGCCGCCCCAGAAGATGGCGCGTTCATTGAAGCGCCATCCTCTGGCGCTGAACCCCGCTCTTCCAGCGGCCCTGGTAGCGGTGGCACGCTGGGTAATAAAGAGGTTAGGGCCAGCTTTGTATTATCAGCTGGCCCTAAGCCCGAAATTTATGGCGGTCACGCCAATATTAGACATGACCGCCATGAATTTCTATTAAATTGTTTTAAAAAAAACACAACACAAGGAAAATTTTTTATTAGAAATAAAAAAAAAAGCCATTAGGGACTCCATCTTTAATTAAAAAAATCCTCTTCCGTCCGACGCAGTCCAAAACGCGATGTCCTCTCTGCTACATCTCCTGTGCATAAATATAGATGTCTATGCACAGGGAATAAGCAGACTGAGAACAGTCTCAGCTCTGCTACATCATCTCTGTGCACAGACATTCATGTCTGTACACAGGGAATGAGCAGACTGAAAACAATCTCAGCTCTGCTACATCATCTCTGTGCACAGACATTCATGTCTGTACACAGGGAATGAGCAGACTGAGAACAATCTCAGCACTGCTACATCATCTCTGTGCACAGACATTCATGTCTGTACACAGGGAATGAGCAGACTGAGAACAATCTCAGCACTGCTACATCATCTCTGTGCACAGACATTCATGTCTGTACACAGGGAATGAGCAGACTGAGAACAATCTCAGCACTGCTACATCAGGCAGCAGGCGGGCTCTAGGACCCTGGAGCTGCACAGAGAAGACAGCTGGACTCGGCTCGCAAAGAAACAGCAGTTACATTGCGAGTTTCCCTGCTATCACTGGCACAGTAGCCGAGTCTAATGCAAACAATGGCAATCCTAGTTTTGTCAGCGTTTCTGACAAAACTAGGATTGATATTGATTTGCATTGGACTCGTGCGAGTAATCACTGGGAAACTCGCAGACTACCGAGTCCTGCGAGTCCCTTACTACTCGCCGAGTAACGAGTCCTAGCGAGTAGATTCGCCCATCCCTACTGAAGGGGCTTAAAAATGCAGTGAAATATGCACGAACATTTGACATGTGGCAGATTTTTTTCTGCACCAAATACGCAAGGAAAAACATGCAATGTTGGCAAAGCACTTCTAAAATGTTATAGACTTTTCAGGATAGGTAAGCAGATTTTGATGTATATTTGTCACAAAATACACATAAAAGAACACATCAAAATACATAGGGTGGGTATTAGGTCTTACACCCTCTTTATAAGCCCCACCTTCCCAGTAAGACACGAAGCACAGACATACTGCGCTCCTTCCTCTTAAAGCAGAATCACTCTTGCTTAAAGGGAATCTGTCCGATCAAAAATCCATATGTAACTGCTATCATTTTCTAATTCCTCCCTCTAAACTCTATCTATTGATGTATTTCCTTTTTTATATTTCCCTCCTGAACTGTGTAAACTTCAAATAACGAGATTCATTTCATCTGTCAATCACAGTGAATGAAAGAAATGATGGGAGTACTGGTGTATCACGGTCCGCGCTGCTCCAGGGCTAAATGAAACTCACCAAAGAGCCAGTCAAATTTTCATCCTTTTTATTCCTCCTTCTCCTACGCGTTTCAGCGCCACACCCGGCGCCTTCCTCAGGTATATCCCTGAGGAAGGCGCCGGGTATGGCGCTGAAACGCGTAGTAGAAGGAGGAATAAAAAGGATGAAAATTTGACTGGCTCTTTGGTGAGTTTCATTTAGCCCTGGAGCAGCGCGGACCATGATACACCAGCACTCCCATCATTTCTTTGATTCATACCACTATCCAGTGGTGGGTGGAGGTCCTGCAGCAGCTTGGAACATTGTTTCCTGAACGCCTTCAAACTAGTGATGGGCGAATCCTAAATTACTCGGAATCGCTTGACTCTAGCGAGTCCGAGCCCGGGACTCGCTACTCGTTGCGAGTCTAGCGAGTCCAATGTTAATGAATGGGGAAGCGAGTATTAGCGAGTAGTGTGCAATTTACAAGTCACAGATGTGTCTCGGAAGCTTCAGCCTGAAGCAATCCTAGTTTTGCCATTGATTTGCATTGGACTCGTTTACTTTGCAAGTAATCGCTGGGAAACTCGCACAGATAAGAGTCCTGTCTGCTCTGTGTGCTGGCTGCCGCAGCTCCAGGGTCCTAGAGCCCGCCTGCTGCCTGATGTAGCAGAGCTGAGATTGTTCTCAGTCTGCTCATTCCCTGTGCATAGACATCTATATCTATGCACAGGGGATGTAGCAGAGAGGACATCGCGTTTTGGACTGCGTCGGACGGAAGAGGATTTTTTTAATTAAAGATGGAGTTCCTAATGGCTTTTTTTTTATTTCTAATAAAAAATGTTCTCTGTGTTGTGTTTTTTTTAAAACAATTTAATAGAAATTCATGGCGGTCATGTCTAATATTGGCGTGACCGCCATAAATTTCGGGCTTAGGGCCAGCTGATAATACAAAGCTGGCCCTAACCTCTTTATTACCCAGCGTGCCACCGCCACCAGGGCCGCTGGAAGAGCGGGGTTCAGCGCCAGAGGATGGCGCTTCAATGAACGCGCCATCTTCTGGGGCGGCTGCGGGCTGCAATTTGCAGCGGGGGGTGCCCAGAAAGCTTGGGCATCCCTGCGCTGCGGATTCCAGCCCCCAGCTGCTTAGCTGTACCTGGCTAGACATAGAAATTGCGCGGATCCCCACGCATTTTTTTTTAATTATTTCATGAAATTCATGAAATAATTAAAAAAAGGGCTCCACTATATTCTTGTGTCTGGCCAGGTACAAATAGGCACCTGGGGTTTGGGGGCAGCCCGTCGCTGCCTGCTGGATACGGCTGGTTCCAGAAATACGGCGAAGCCCACGTGAAATTTTTTTCTGACAAATCCATAAAACAATGTAAATAAAAGGGACTGCATCTTTATTAACCCCTGGACCATGGGCGAGGGGTTAATAAAGATGCAGTCCCTTTTTTAGGATTGTTTTATTGATTTTTCAGAAAAAATATTACATGGGCTTCGCCGTATTTCTGGAACCAGCCGGATCCAGCAGGCAGCGACGGGCTGCCCCCAACCCCCAGGTGCCTATTTGCACCTGGCCAGACACAAGAATATAGGGGAGCCCTTTTTTTTTATTATTTCATGAATTTCATGAAATAATAAAAAAAAAATGTGTGGGGCTCCACGCAATTTCTATGTCTAGCCAGGTACAGCTAAGCAGCTGGGGGCTGGAATCCGCAGCGCAGGGATGCCCAAGCTTTCTGGGCACCCCCCGCTGCAAATTGCAGCCCGCAGCCGCTCCAGAAGATGGCGCGTTCATTGAAGCGCCATCCTCTGGCGCTAAACCCCGCTCTTCCAGCGGCCCTGGTGGCGGTGGCACGCTGGGTAATAAAGGGGTTAATACCAGCTTTGTTATACAAGCTGGTATTAAGCCCGAGATTCTTAATGTCAGGCCACGTTTGACCCAGCCACTAAGAATCTCCAATAAAGGGTTAAAAAAACACAACACAGAGAAAAAATTTTATTTGAAATAAAAAAAAAAGCCATTAGGGACTCCATCTTTAATTAAAAAAATCCTCTTCTGTCCGACGCAGTCCAAAACGCGATGTCCTCTCTGCTACATCCCCTGTGCATAGATATAGATGTCTATGCACAGGGAATGAGCAGACTGAGAACAATCTCAGCACAGCTACATCATCTGTGAGCAGGCGGGCTCTAGGACCCTGGAGCTGCGGCAGCCTGCACAGAGAAGACAGCTGGACTCGGCTCGCAAAGTAATAGCAGTTACTTTGCGAGTTTCCCTGCTATCACTGGCACAGTAGCCGAGTCAAATGCAAGACAATGGCAATCCTAGTTTTGTCAGCGTTTGCCATTGATTTGCATTGGACTCGTGCGAGTAAACGCTGGGAAACTCGCAGAGTACCGAGTCCTGCGAGTCCCTTACTACTCGCCGAGTAACGAGTCCTAGCGAGTAGATTCGCCCATCCCTACTTCAAACCAGTTGTGGGGATCACAACTGGAACAGGTGAGCGGCTTCACAGCACCACCACATCATATCAGTGTCACTAGTGATAGGGCACTATTGCGCCTCTTGTCCCCCTCCCTATTTTATATTTTTACAATCACAGTGAATGATCCACTTAGTTCTCTGCTGTCCACTCCCCATAGGATGAATATTCATGTCACATATTTACATCACTGCGCAGGACAACTGTGGGGGGCTGCATCCTCCTCTCTGATCTCTGTGTTTGCAGCAAAACAAGAGATCAAATACAACACAGAATCTGTCACAGCACAGCAGGGATCCCTGCTTAGTGAAACAAATGGAATAGACACTTTATCTAGATCAGGTAAGGCAGTAATGACAGCATGATAACGACCGCTAAGATCGTTCACTGTGTCGTTCAGGCGATGTCTGGATCGCTGTATTGTTTGTGCTTCGTTCACGATATGCAGGCATGTGACATCTCACCAACAATGTCTAAACGATGTCCTAACGACCGCGCGCCCCCGAGATCGTTAGCGATATCGTTTCAACATTGAAGCATTTAATGGTACCTTAAGGCAAATGTGGGTCTGCAATCTCTCCCTTGGAAGCTCCTAATTGAAACTGAAACCTGACTAGCATGGAGACAAAGGGAGGAGGTAGAAGGGAGGAGGGAGGAGAGCGCGGCTGAGAAGAACTGCATAATTAAATGAACAATTTAACACAGCTGGACTATTCTATACGAATATAATGGAGAGGACTAATGCAGCAGCTCCCTGCAAGGCCTGAAAATGCTTATAACTAGGGAAATCCAAACAGTACAATAATAGTTTTATATGTTTTTAAAAAGGTCTTCCCAGGCACTATTGAAGGGTCATATTAATATACTGAAAAATGACCTGACGGAGTCCCTTTAAAGTCTACACAGATATACAAACAAAAATACAGGAGTTATAGTTCCAATCCTCCCAAAGTCACGTTCCCCTTTGCTTAGTGCTTCGGGTTGTCTTTACAGTGTTTAATTTTTGTGTTGCCCCTAATCCACTCATAGATTGTAAACTGCTGTGAGCAGGGCCTATTGCTTGTGTCGAGCCCACTGGGACGAGGGTACTCGGTATCGGACCGTGTCTGCTATTGGGGAAGTCACGGGTGGTCCTGGTCCGGACCGTGTCCCGGGCCCTGGCAAATAAAAGGGTGTATTTACAGGGGAGAATAGTCTATCATGACGCCACCCACTATGTGCGGCCAGTGATGGGGCAAGCTGCTGCAGAACCTCCGGGGACGGTGTAATGGCAGCGCAGATGGAATAGTTCCAGTGGGTAGAACTGTATTCCCCGGGGCAGTGATGGTATAGTCTATAATGGATATGGATAATGGAGACGGGGTTAAAGGACACACACTCACGTTTTGTAGTAAAAGGTGCAATTCTCCTTCTCTCCTGATGCTGCAGCATTCTTCCAGCCTGTGTGCAGAGCTGACAGGCTTGTAGCTCTTCAGGTGGGACCTCTCTGCTGTTGGATGTAGGGCAAAGGTTGCAATCAATGCACAGATTCACAGTTTCTGTTTTTCAAAGCTTTACTGCAGATGTTGTTGCAGATTATAGTCCACGGAGTCTAGGCTTTCCTCCCACCCTGTCCGGGTCATCAGCTTCCTCGTGCTGCGCTGTGTGTGTGTGTCCTGGCTGCGGCTTCTAGCTGAGCTGCTGGGATTATCTCACTGTCTCTCTGTTCTGCTGGTACCACCTGGCTAGGCAAATTGAGTCCTCTGTGCTGTGCTGACCCCTCTGTGTTGCTTCGCGCTGGTACTGTAGTCGTCTAAAGGCTCCACTACTCCTGGATTCACTGTGCTGTGGGTGCCAGACACAGTGCCGGATCCGGTGTCTGTTCTGTGCGCTCTTCTGGGGCGAGTAATGGTTGCACTCAAGCTACCAGACGTGTTCCTCAGTCTGTAGTTCTCCTGTTCCTCAGACCCTCACTAGGCCTGCACTGAGCTAACTCTGCTCTAACTGTGCTCTTCACAGTACTGTCCCGTACTGCACTGCTCAGTTCTCCTGAGCTGTTCTGAGCTGTTCTGAGCTACTTCCTCATGAGCTGGAGTATTTAAGGAGCAGGTTATGCTCCCCCTCCTGTCCCAGAGGCGCTAGTGTTTGTCAGTGTGTTGTGGGGAGAGAACCCATGTGATCTTACTGTGGCACATTAACCCATGGGGTGCCACACTTGAACTGTTGAAGAACATATTCCTCTATGATGTCTGATACCGTTTGGACATATATTAGCTTAATTCTAAAATGCCGTAATTTATATTGGTGCTATATAAATACAATAAAAATTAGTATTGTTAATATAATGAATTACTGGTGTGACAAAATATTAAGACCCTTATTTATCCATGACTGCATTTTGCATTTCAATCTTGATGAAGCCGGTGCAAAAACATCAACGATGTACAAAAATCTTACAACATTTCAGAAAGTATTTGACAGAATTTTAATGCAAATGAATGAATCAGGAATAGGGACCCGAAAAGAACACACCCGCTGGCCTGCCAGGACCTTAAGTCTGATGGCCAATCAGATGGCCGGTAGCGATCAGGTGGAGTGTGATGTCACACACCACCTGATCGCTACTGACCATCTGATTGGCCATCAGATGTCTTAACACATCCGCTGGGCTGCGAGGACCCTAAGTGTTATGGCCAACCAGCTAACCGGAAAGGTACCTTTACACGCCGCCACTATCTCTGGCAACCGGTATCAACCATACGTGCACGCGCACGTTTTTAACGGTTGCCAACAGTCGCCGATTTCGCATGTACACGCCGCCATTGCGCTGTCAACTCAAGGTATCGTGGTTCCCCAGAAGTTCCAACGGATCCTGCGGATAAAATTCTGTTGAATCCCGTTGCCCCTTCACACGCCGCAATCAGTAGGGGAATGTGGGCGTACATGTACTGCGGCGCCAAAACATAGGCGTGACAGAGTTGTGTATCCTTGTGTATTGGACAATGCAATAGCGTCATGATTGGCCAGCCTGCGCAGGAAGGCTGGCTAATACATGACGCCATTGCAATTGTGTAGTGTGAATGGACAGCTCTTTAAATATGGTGCCCTGTGAAAGGACAGCCAATGATAACACAGTAGCCCCCACCAATCATCGCTGATGGGGCGCGGTACCCATGAGGCTGTGGCACGCCCCTGGGAAATCACTAGGCGACGCTGATTCCATCCCTGTCCCCCGTTTACACGCCAATACCAGGGCAATTCTCCCTTTGTGTTGCTTTGAATCTTTGAGCTTGGCTCGGAAACAGCTACCCAAAGCAACTGCAAGAAACCCGATCACTTTCCCAAATTACACGCCGCCACTTTGTAGCAATTTCAACGCAACAGCCACAAAAATCCCGATTGCCAGGCTGTTGCTACCACGCAGTGACGGCGTGTAAAGGTACCCGTAGCGATCAGGTGGTGTGTGATCACTACCGGCCATCTGATTGGCCATCAGACTTAAGGTCCTGGCAGCCCATTGGATGTGCTCTTTTTGGGTCCCGGGACAGCCGTCAGATAGACGAGTATGTTATCTTGTTATTTTTAACACCTTTTATTAACTTTTATTTCACTTTCGCTGTGTATACAGATACACTGCGAAAGTACTTGCATTTCCCATTGACTTACATTGGACTCGTAATTAGTAACCGAGTATTGGGACCTACTCGTTACAACTATAGCGAGTCTGAATATTTCACTACTCGCTCATCCCTAATCAGGAACAATATACTAAAATGTAAGCAGCTAATACTTTGAAGGTGCTGTGTTAATGGCATATGTACTAACATGTTCTGTGCCGTGAATATGGTTTTACAAACCTTTAAATCTCAATTTCCAAGAACTGAGTAACAAAGTTATACATGAATGTACATTTCAGTGATTACTTTGGCGTTAATAGCGACAATTTTCTTGGTGACTCTGTAATGCATTGTTGCATTCTTTAACACCAAATAGATATATGAAAACATTTTTTATGATGGAAGTCTTAACCATGGTATGGGAACAGAGCTCATAGTGATATGTTTCTTACTTTTTTACAGGTAACATGATGGGAAATTATTCTTTATTTAGTGTTTATTAGATTATAATTATATGTGATTAGCCTTATACATTTAATACTCTTAAGCAAGATAGTATATAATTACCGTACTATCAATTCATTATGACTGATGCTAAAGAAAATTCTATAAAAATAATTCTGTAAAAAAATGCAGAAATTAAAGGATTTATTTAATATTTTATGATGGATTATTGCTTGCCATTTGAAGAGAAAAAAATTTGAATAGCATTTATTTTATAGCTTTTTTATTTAGGTATAATATTGAAGAAGAAATGGAAGACACAATTCTGTGTCTGAGTGACAGGGCCAGTTCACAAGACTGTATTTTCATTACAATTGCTGTCCGTGCTGAATGCAATCTTACCTTTACTTGAATGATTCCATGTTTCATTGCAGAGAAAAGAGTCAAACAAACTCCTGGAAAACAGGCCAGCAGATAATTGATGTTTGCAGTATTGCGTCACTGTTTGTAGTTGTTTTTTTTCTCCTCTATGGCATGCATTTCAGCTGTAAGATAAACCCTACCCCCTCCCTGTTCTTTTTTTTTTTCAGTTTCTGGATCCTCCACACTGTCACTATACTCCAGCCACAGGTTACCTGACAAAACTGAAAGCACAGATGAAAGGAAGGGGAGAGGGTTTGGCTTATGGCCACTTTACACACACCAACTTATCTGTCCAACTTCTGAACAACTTACTGGTTGCAGTGAAATCATGGACACATAGTTCCATTTGTACACAGCCACAAAATGGAGCAATGTGTCCATGATTTCACTGCAACCAGTAAGTTGTTCAGAAGCTGGACAGATAAGTTGGTGTGTGTAAAGTGGCCTTCACAGCAGAAATGCATGTCCACAGATGAAGAAAAAAAAAACAACAACTCCAAATAGTGAAGCAGCAGTGCACACATCAATCATCTGCTGTCCTGCTTTCCAGGAGTTTTATGACACTTTTCTCTGCAATCAAACATGGAATTATTGAAGTAAAGGTATGATTGCTCTCAGTATCTCAGAGCCTGTAAGGTCTTGGCTTTACTTTATAGCCCTAATCCTGCTGATTGGTTACCTTTAAAAAAATTGGATGCCCTATTGAGCCACTGTATAGCATCCATTGTTTTTATTGTACATACAAGTAGTACACTGTAAATGATCTTGTGAATTATTGGTAGCTGCTTTTGTAAAAAAAAAAAATAAAAAAAAAAAAAAACAGATTGCATACAGATAACGTGAGAAGATAATCGTCATAGTTTTCTGAATGAAACTGACTTATTTTTGCATGTTCGGGTGAACATACAACAGATAGAATACATAGGCCATGTTCACACACATGCGTTTTTTTGACCATCTCTGCGTTTTTGGGCTGTTAAAAAAAACGCAGGTGCGTTAACGCATGGTACATTTGAGTGTAGCTGCGTTTTTCAGCTCCATTTGCGTTTTTTACCCCTAGTCCAAAAAACGCTGCATGCAGCGTTTTTGGGTGCTGTAAAAAAACGCATGTGCGTTTTTCCAAAAACGCATGCGTTTTTTTAACATGGGGCCCTATGGGAAACGCATGCAAAAACGCATGGTACATTAGTACCTTTTAGTGCCATTCAAAAACGCATGCGTTTCCCGTAGGGGCCCATGTTAAAAAAACGCACATGCGTTTTTTTAACATGGGGGCCTTATGGGAAACACATGCGTTTTTAAAAGGCACATTTAAGCACCCTGCGTTAACGCTTGCGTTTTTGCCTGCGTTTTTGGTGAAAAAATGACATAGGGTAGGGTCACATTACAGACATGAATTGCATTCACCGCATCCGGATCCGGATGCGGTGAACGCAATGCCGATCACACACATTTTGTGACCAAAATGTGTGCTGAATACCGCACTGCGGTAACCGGATGGCTCAGGATGTGTAATCCTGAGCCATCCGGTAACTGCATAGGTTGCGGATCCCGGCTATTGCTGGGATCAGCAAACTGTCCTATGAGTATTAAATGGTTAAAATAACTAACAAAAGTAATGTTTCAGGTCTATAGGGGGGTCTTAGACCCCCCTATAGACCGGCCGCCCACTCCGGTGGGCTGCTACTACAATATCCCCGATGGCACGGGCTCCTTGGAGCTCCGTGCAAGTTCCCACAACTCCCGCCCCCCGTATCTCTACAGAGGGGTGCCTGCACCCCTCTGTTAGAATTATCCCTAAATGTGGCATACACAGATTAGTTATAGTAATAAAGGTCGATAGTTACGTCATTCTTCATAGTTCTTCAGCATCCATCTACGGGCGGGGCTTTGTTCTTCTGCCGCCGCCCATGGAATGATGATGGCCGTCTCCTGTGGCCTTCTCCCTGTCTTTTCAGGGCGGCCGCGTCATGAAAGGGGCGGGGCTACGGTATGACGCAGCCGTAGCCCCGCCCCTTTCATGACGCGGCCGCCCTGAAAAGACAGGGAGAAGGCCACAGGAGGCGGCCATCATCATTCCATGGGCGGCGGCAGAAGAACAAAGCCCCGCCCATAGATGGATGCTGAAGAACTATGAAGAATGACGTAACTATCGACCTTTATTACTATAACTAATCTGTGTATGCCACATTTAGGGATAATTCTAACAGAGGGGTGCAGGCACCCCTCTGTAGAGATACGGGGGGCGAGAGTTGTGGGAACTTGCACGGAGCTCCAAGGAGCCCGTGCCATCGGGGATATTGTAGTAGCAGCCCACCGGAGTGGGCGGCCGGTCTATAGGGGGGTCTAAGACCCCCCTATAGACCTGAAACATTACTTTTGTTAGTTATTTTAACCATTTAATACTCATAGGACAGTTTGCTGATCCCGGCAATAGCCGGGATCAGCAACCTATGCAGTTACCGGATGGCTCAGGATTACACATCCTGAGCCATCCGGTTACTGCACAGTGGTACAGGGAACCGCTGCGAAAACTGCTGCCTGCATGATTTTTAACGCAGGCAGCAGTGCCGGATACGGCCACCGGATGGCTTGTGAAGCCATCCGGTGTTTTGCATTGGCTCCTATGAGGAGCGTTTCCTGGTCCGGCTTTGAGCTTTTTGGAAGCTCAAAACCGGATCAGGATTTTGTAAAAAAAACGGGAATGTGACCCTACCCTAAGTCCAAAAACGTGGCAAATCCTTTCAGACACACAAGGGACATTTTTTAGCACTCTTAAAAAAACGCAACTGCTTTTAAGAGTGCTAAAAAAAACGCAAATTGTGTGTGAACATAGCCATACTCATAGTCTAAGGGGCTATTCATTTTCCACAGTTTTTTTGTAGACCAAGTGTCCTAAAAAAACAGGCTTCCGTCCATTTTTGATTGAGTCCTGGTCGAACGGCTGGCTCTGTTTAGCTTTCTGGGTTTAGCTGCAAACCTTCCCACCTAGCTACATAGGCTGGGGTCACATTTAAAACATGAATTGCATTCACCGCATCCAGATCCGGATGCGGTGAACGCAATACCGGTCACACACATTTTTTTACAAAAATGTGTGCAGAATACCGCACTGCAGTAACCGGATGGCTCAGGATGTGTAATCCTGAGCCATCCGGCAACTGCATAGTTTGCTGATCCCGGCTATTGCTGAGATGAGCAAACTGTACTATGAATAGTAAAGAGTTAAATGTAATAAATTAAAGCATGCCTAAGCCCCCCCAGAGACCGGACGCCCACTCTGGTGGGCTTCTCCTACAATGCCCCCATGCCACGGGCTCCTCCGAGCTCCGTGCATGTCAGCCAAAGTCCCCCCCCCCCGTATATCTTTAGAGGGGTGCCTGCACCCCTCTGTTATAAGTCTCCCTACTTGTGCCCAAACTAAATATTACAGTACAGAATGATGCGGGTTATAGTTACGTGGTGTTCTGGGCTGAAGTTGCATTATCCCTCCATGGGCGGGGCTGTGTGCTGCAGCCTCCGCCCGCTCATTCATTATGGCCGCCCCCTCTGTGCTTGATCCAGTGTTATGAGGGCGGCTGCGTCATGAAAGGGGCAGGGCTATGGGTATGCCGCGAACTTAGCCCCGCCCCTTTCATGACGCGGCCGCCCTCATAAGCCCCTCATAAGCCCCCCTAGAGACCTCAAGCATGCTTTAATTTATTACTTTTTACTCTTTACTATTCATAGTACAGTTTGCTCATCTCGGCAATAGCCGGGATCAGCAAACTATGCAGTTGCCGGATGGCTCAGGATTACACATCCTGAGCCATCCGGTTACCGCAGTGCGGTACAAAGAACCGCTCCGAAAACTGCAGCCTGCATGATTTTTAACGCAGGCTGCAGTGCCGGAGACGGACACCGGATTGCTTGTGAAGCAATCCGGTGTTTTGCATTGGCTCCTATGAGGAGCGTTTCCTGGTCCAGTGTTGAGCTTTTTGAAAGCTCAAAACCGGATCAGGATTCTATAAAAAAAAACGGAGATGTGACCCTGGCCATAGTCTGGTGACATGCTCTAGTCTGGTGCATAAAACAGCCAGACTAATGCAAGTAGCAAGTTTTTTTTTTTACCCTAACCATCTGTCTACAGTATGTGTAAAATCACTGTTGTACACTGGTACAAAGGTAATTGTTGGATCAATGTGCTGTCCGTTGAGCACACAAACAGCACAGCAATTGAAAATCCATCTAAGGGCGGCTTCACACTGCGGTCAGGTCTGGGATGAACGTGACAGTCCCGGACTGGATCAGCACACAGAACTGGAGGGCTAATTTGCCCTCCGGTACGGTGTGCAGCCGCATGCAGCTGCCGCCACCGATAGGTCAGGACCGCAGCTTGGTTTTCACACCCATACGACATGTGAATGTCATGTAAATGAATGTATATGGCATGCCAGTGTGCGGTTACCCTGCACCTAGCATCCATACATCATGTGCTAGTCATTAGTATGACATAATATTTAACATGAACTTTCCCGCTGTAAAGTTGGAATAGATAAACAGATATATAAATAGATGGAAAGTACTATAGGTAGATCAAGCTTGCCAGTATCCCGCTGTCGTTTCGGAGCCGCCCATTAAGCTTCATGCATATTCACTGTACTGACTGGCAACCGCCAACCACAGACACTCACACTCTGTGAGAGCTTCTATGATTGGCTGTTGAAATCAGACTGCATTTCCACAATCTGGACGGTGATTGTGCTTGCTTGACATACACTGATGTGTATAGCAACCAACCTGCCATCATAGTGTGCAATTTTATCTCAGCACAGATAAAGAGGACAGCTGCCACCCTCAGCCGCCTAATTTCACTGAAAAAGTAAATTAGAAGATACATTTTATAACAACTACAAGAAAAGCACAAAAGACACAATTAAAAATAGCGAACAGCTATATCTGTTACAATGGTCTCTCTTAGCTATGAGGCTTGTGAATGTTTTTGGACCTCTGTCTCATTGTTTATAGTGAGACTTTATATTAAATGTGTTTCTTCCGTTTGACAGTTGAGGATTTAATCTCAGTTTTTGTTGCCAGCAAGCTAGCTATGTCTTGTCCAGGTGTGGCCATTCTGTGATTACTCCTTCCTCTTTATATATCACATGGTTCCAGCATGGTATTGCTGGTGATTGAACTCATTCAGGCCAAAGCTTCCTGAGGAGAAGGAAGCTTTCTGGAGAACCTGACCATTGCTAAGCCGTCTGTTGCCCATGAGAAGTGGCAACAGGCGTGAAGTTGCATTTGCTGTTCCCTGACTGTCTTCCCTTCCCTGTTGTCTCCTTTATTGTAGTGGATGGGACTAGCACTCCTGCTGGCCTTTCTGTGAGGGCTAACATTAGGGCCAGTGAAGGGCCCAGGTATTCTGCTTGGCGACGAGTTGAAACAACTTGTATAGGAATGGTAGGGAGATCAGGGCACAGCCGCAGGTGAGTTCAGGAGGTCACCTCTCCCCCATTCCCTATGAGCAGGGCCCTCCACTTTATTTATCCCGCTGTTGTCTCCCTGTCTGTTGTTTTGTGGGTAGTGCACCAGACATTGTAGGTCCATGCACCACTGTCATGCACGACGGTAGCTGGTCATCCCCCTTAATTCAAGTGTGAAAATATCACAGTAAGGCTACTTTCACATCAGTGGTTCCCAGCATATGCGGCAGTTTAGGCAGTTTTGCCTGATCTGCCGGAAGCCAGCACACACTTGCGGCAGGATCATGGCAAGACTGCGCTCAGCCTTCATTCATTACCTATGGTACTTGCGAACATGTGCGGCACTTTTGGTTGTGCACTTGCAACAACAGACAAAAAACATTGCTCGCACCAGTTTTTAAACTCACCGCAAGAGGCGCAAGTGCAAAAGCGCAAGTGCCGCACATGTCCGCATGCCTGATAGGAAATGATTTAGAACAAACGTAGTCCTGCCGCAAGTGTTCCAGCTTCCCGCAGATCAAGCAAACTGATGTGAAAACAGCCTAACAAGGGATATGGACAATAACCACACCCCCCCCCCTCTAAAAAGCCATCACTTATGGTACCTTTACACGCCGCCACGGCAGGCTGGATACATCCCGCTACTTCACGTGCACGAGCACGCTCAAACGGCTACAAACGGTCAACGCACCCTCTTTACAGGCCGCCACAAGGTTCGCTACGCCACGCTACATCTATAGCTAGCTACATCGCCGGGTGTCTCAAGTAGCCAGCTGTTGCTCATTTACACACCGCTACAACCAGCTACTATGGGCGGACCTGGTGCAGCAGGGACAGCACATAGGCGTGCTCCAATTGTGGATTACAAGACTTCCGTACGCTGATAGGACGAAGCAATAACATCCTGATTGGGCAGGCATCGCAGGAGGCTGAGTAATACAGCACGCTCGAGCGATTGTGTAGTGTGACTCGTCAGCTCCTTAAATATGCCTCCCTATGCAGCGACAACCAATCGTCATGCAGCAGCTTCCACCAATGATCGCACATGGGGCGCGGTAACATGGAGCCGAGGTCACGCCTTAGCTACATTGCAGCTACAGCCCCGGGTGTCCAGAGTTCCCTTCCGTTGCTTCTTTACACGCCGATACAGCTCGCTACCATCGGCGATATAGCCATCTGTTTTCGAGCAGAGCCCATAAACAGATGTATCTGTCGCCGGCTGTAGCGTCGCGTCTTCAGACGCTGCTACGACGGGCTACATTGACGCTACAAGCTACATTTGTAGCCTGTAGCGCGATGTATCCAGCCTGCCGTCGCGGCGTGTAAAGGTACCATTAGGGAGAGCCAAAAAATACAAAAAAAATCATACACAATGTAATGAAAATAAATTAACCGTACAAGTGAACCAACTATGTAATGGAGTATGTTCAGATACAATTTGACAATATGTCAAATACAAGCTCCAACTAGCACATACCAAGCAAAAGACAGGATAAAGAAAACATGCAATAATATGAAAAGTAAATTCTCTGCTAATTTTTCACGTTTTACCACCTACAAAGAATGGAGAGGTCTGTAATTTTTATCATATGTACACTTCAACTGCGAGAGACAGAATCTAAAAAATAATTCAGAAAATCATGATGCGCCTCAGGGCCGTGGGGTACTCAGAACGGGGCTTTGATGCTTCCGGGGAGTCACAGGGGTCGAGACCTGGCTCCATGACCCTGGGTATCAAATTAAAAGCTCTGGGTGTAGTGATTTAGGGATAGTTGTCGTGACAACATCCGTGCTTTTCGGGTATCGGGGCCGATGCTGCCGTGTGGGACCTGTGGGGATGATGGGATTGCAGCTATAGTGGTATCGCTCCCCACAGGTTGAGCAGTTCCACAGGGCAACTGGTAAAGTCTATGGCGGTGGTATGCCAGTGGGGTGTAGGACTGAGGGCGCGGAATAATCGACAGACACACAGTATGTAGTCTCCATTACGTTTACTGATAGTTGCAGGTATAACCAGGATAAATGTCCACAGGTGATGTTGTAAGTCTGGGTGGCCTGGAAGCAAGTCAGGTATTTCCTCAACTGGTGAGTTCAGCGGCCTCCCTGCTGTGCTTCTCTTTGCTGGGCCATGGCTGCCTGTAGCTAAGTTGCAACTCTCTATCTCTGCTGTTAAGTCTTTCACCAGTATGGTAGGCAGCTTGAACCCTTCCCAGGCACCACTTCTCTAGTGACTGTCCCTGAGCTCTCTGATGCTTCTGTGCCTCCTGGTGCTTTGCTGTGGCCGGGAGACATGGAATCTTCCATCCTTCGGTTTTGGCTGCTGGGCCTGTCATACCCTCACAACCTTGGAATCTGGTGTCTGTTTCTGGCGCTCTGCTCTGGGTTCAGCCTTATCTCTGGCTCCACTCCCCAGGCCTGCTTCTCTCCTACCTCAGACCCTCCCCTACGGGTCCCTCTCACTTGCTGTTCCTCACTTTCGACTCTACCTGAGACGAGCTTAGCACTGCTGCAGTTCACAGGTCATCTTCACAGTCATCCTAGGGACTAAACTTCCCCCAGGCCTGAATTTATAGGGAAGCTCCTCCTTCAGGTCTGAAGTTAGGAAACGTGTTGCATGCTGGGGGCTTACCTGGTGTGGATACCCCTTCTTGCTTCTAAACACGGCATCACCCCCCAGAGGGAGTCAACGCCATTGTGGCAACCGGACTCTAGGGTGGCACAATCACATTGTATAATTTTTACATAATTGGATAGCATTTTATTGCATTAACTAAGTATTTGATCACCTACCAACCAGCAAGAATTCTGTCTCTCACAGACCTATTAAAGTTTTTCTTTAAGAAGCCTCCTATTCTGCACTCAATCCCTGTATTAATTGCACCTGTTTGAACTCGTTACCTGTATAAAAGACACCTGTCAACGCACAAAACACAATCACACTCCATCCTGTCCTGTTGGACACGTCTTTAAAAGAACTACATGTGCAATAGATTGGGGGGTGAATTCCTTCTGACAGATTCACTATAACAGGCAGCTGTGAACTGTGCATGTACAACTCTATACATTTACTGACGTTCCGAAAGAGATTTATATTCGATGCATAGATAGTTATTGCACACAGAAAGTTGCAATTGGGCAGCATGGCGGCTCAGTAGTTAGCACAATATAGTGGCTCAGTGGTTAGCACACTATGGCGGCTCAGTGGTTAGCACAATATGGTTGCTCAATGGTTAGCACTGTCTATGGTGGCTCAGTGGTTAGCACAATATGGTGGCTCAGTGGTTAGCATACTATGGTGGCTCAGTGGTTAGCACAATATGGTGGCTCAGTGGTTAGCATACTATGGTGGCTCAGTGGTTAGCACTGCAGTCTTGCAGCACTGGGGTCCTAGGTTCAAATTTTACCAAGGACCACATCTGAAAGGAGTTTATATGTCCTCACCGTATTTGCGTGGGTTTCCTCTGGGCACTCCGGTTTCCTCCCACACTCCAAAGACTGATAGGATAATTACATTGTGAGCCCCAATAGGGACAGTGTTGCTGATGTATGGAAAGTGCTGTGGAGTTAATGGTGCTATGTAAGTAAATAAATATTACTATAACATAACATTAGTTCTATAATAAAATAAGGTAATCTCACAAGTTTAAAAAGTTTCCTTATAATTAATATAGGTTACTGCTTGTTTGCAAGATCCTATAAAGTCAACATATTAATGACCCCAATCATGAGAAATGTCATGGCCTGAGTGTGATTATTCAAGACTGACCGTCCATGTAATGCTCTGTATGGTACCTCCTAAATGTATAGGTTCACCTCTTAGCACTTGATGTTCCCATTGAAATCTATAATGTCATGGTACCTAACAAGATTATAGGGAATTCCCATCTTTGAAATCCCAGAAACACAAAAAGACTTTTTTAACTCCCTGGGATTTCTTTTGCCTGTAAAACAGGATCTCATGTTCTCTCACAAAAGAATTGTTAGATGGGATTGAAAGTGTATTAAACCTTTGAGACCCACAGCTAAGCCAAATCCTTCATCTTTAATAAAACAATGTTTGGTTTAGTCGCTCCAGGAATGTCACTGAGGGTGACAAATGTAATACATTTATTCATGTAGTGAATTTACATAGAGCTATCTGGTTTTATAGATTTCATTTATAGATTTATTTCACATGGAAATATGGTTTTCCAACTCGAGGTGGAGATGGCATATACCGTATATACTCGTGTATAAGCCGACCCGTGTATAAGTCGACCCCCCTACTTTTGCCCCAAAAATCTGGAAAAACCTATTGACTCGTGTATAAGCCGAGGGTGGACCCCAGTACAGGTATACAGCCCTCAACAGTGTGGTATACAGCAGCCCCAGAGGTATATACAGCCCCAGTGGTAGTATACAGCAGCCCCAGAGGTATATACAGCCCCAGTGTAGTATACAGCAGCCCCAGAGGTATATACAGCCCCAGTGGTAGTATACAGCAGCCCCACAGGTATATACAGCCCCAGTGGTAGTATACAGCAGCCCCACAGGTATATAGAGCCCCAGTGGTAGTATACAGCAGCCCCACAGGTAAATATAGCCCCAGTGGTAGTATACAGCAGCCCCACAGGTAAATATAGCCCCAGTGGTAGTATACATACAGCCCCACAGGTAAATATAGCCCCAGTGGTAGTATACAGCAGCCCCACAGGTAAATATAGCCCCAGTGGTAGTATACATACAGCCCCACAGGTAAATATAGCCCCAGTGGTAGTATACATAC
This sequence comes from Allobates femoralis, assembly GCA_033576535.1. Classification (NCBI taxonomy): domain Eukaryota; kingdom Metazoa; phylum Chordata; class Amphibia; order Anura; family Aromobatidae; genus Allobates; species Allobates femoralis. The sequence continues at coordinate 775,905,464 of JARQOC010000003.1, forward strand.
AGCCCCACAGGTAAATATAGCCCCAGTGGTAGTATACAGCAGCCCCACATATATATGCCCCAGAGGTATATACAGGCCCCCCCATCTATATACAGGCCCCCCGCCGCAATCCTGTAAAGGAATAGATTAGTATACTTATCCATCCGCTGCAGCTGTCCCGCCGCCATCGCGATTCAGCATCTTCCGACTTCCAGCGTCTCGCGTCGTCTTCCGGTTTCCTCCTCGGTCGCACAGGCAATGATGTCATTGCCTGCGACCATCGGAAGGAGACGCGAGACGCTGGAAGTCAGAAGATGATGAATCGCGATGGCGGCGGGGCAGCTGCAGCGGATGGATAAGTATACTAACCTATTCCTTTACAGGATTGCGGCGGGGGGCTGTATATAGATGGGGGCACTGTATACTGTATACATTGTATACAGTATACAGTGACTCGCGTATAAGCTGAGGGGGGGACTTTTCAGCCCAATTTTTGGGCTGAAAAACTCGGCTTATACGCGAGTATATACGGTAGCTAGGATATTCAATCTCTAATGGTACCTTTACACCAGGGGCGTAACTAGAACTGGCAGGGCCCCATAGCAAACTTTTGAACGGGGCCCCCTCCAAGACACGCCCCCCAATGACACGCCCCTCCAAGACACGCCCCCAAATGACACGCCCCTTCAAGACACACCCCCTTACAGGCCCCAGCAGTATATACAGCAGCCCCAGTGGTATACCGCAGCCTCTCCAGTGGTATATACAGGCCCCAGCAGTATTACAGCAGCCTCCGCAGTGGTGGTATATACAGGCCCCAGTGGTGGTATACAGGGCCCCTGGTGGTGGTATATACAGGCCCCTGGTGGTGGTATATACAGGCCCCTGGTGGTGGTATATACAGGCCCCTGGTGGTGGTATATACAGAGCCCCTGGTGGTAGTATACAGAGCCCCTGGTGGTGGTATATACAGGCCCCTGGTGGTATTATACAGAGCCCCTGGTGGTGGTATATACAGGCCCCTGGTGGTAGTATACAGAGCCCCTGGTGGTGGTTTATACAGGCCCCTGGTGGTAGTATACAGGGCTCCTGGTGGTGGTATATACAGAGCCTCTGGTGGTAGTATACAGAGCCCCTGGTGGTGGTATATACAGGCCCCTGGTGGTACTATACAGAGCCCCTGGTGGTGGTATATACAGGCCCCTGGTGGTAGTATACAGGCCCCTGGTGGTGGTATATACAAAGCCCCTGGTGGTAGTATACAGGCCCCTGGTGGTGGTAGTATACAGGCCCCTGGTGGTGGTAGTATACAGGCCCCTGGTGGTGGTAGTATACAGGCCCCTGGTGGTGGTAGTATACAGAGCCCCTGGTGGTGGTAGTATACAGAGCCCCTGGTGGTGGTAGTATACAGAGCCCCTGGTGGTATATACAGAGCCCCTGGTGGTAGTATACAGGCCCCTGGTGGTGGTAGTATACAGAGCCCCTGGTGGTAGTATACAGGCCCCCCACTCCTCCTCTGCTGCACACGTCACCTGTAAAGGAATACATCATACTTACTTATCTCTGCCGGCTGCCGCCACTCTGCACCGCGCTCCGTCTTCATCCAGCTTCTTCCTGGTTGTGACCGCCGGGCACAGGAAATGACGTCACAACCAGGAAGAAGCTGGATGAAGACGGAGCGCGGTGCAGAGCGGCGGCAGCCGGCAGAGATAAGTAAGAATGATGTATTCCTTTACAGGTGACGTGTGCAGCAGAGGAGGAGTGGGGGACCTGTATATACACACTGGGGGCCTGTAGCTGACCGGATAGCAGCGTAGCAGCGCTGGGTCCGGGCCCCCCACAAGGGCCGGGCCCCAAAGCGACTGCTACGTCTGCTATGCCGGTAGTTACGCCCCTGCTTTACACGCCACTACCGAAGGTTAGAAACCACCGGGTGTCGGAGACAATTGTACCTTGTACCGTCAAAACACCGCGAGGTAGCGGCGTGTAATTCAGGTAACACCCTCCTGTCACTGTTGACACCTGTCTTTCAGCCGTGATCACAAACAAGTAGGTATAAACCCTATGGTAGCGGCGTGTAATCAAGGAACAGGTATGTATTTTCGTCACCTAGTGAACTCCCTGGGGCGTGACACAGCCTCCGGGATACCGCGCCCCATCAGTGATCGTTGGTGGAAGATCCTGCGTTACGATTGGTTGTCCCTGCATAGGGCGGCATATTTAAGGAGCTGACCAGTCACACTACACAATTGCACTAGCATCATGTATTAGCCAGCCTTCCTGCGCTGGCTGGCTAATCATGATGTTATTGCTTTGTCCAATCACCGTACGAGCGTCTCGTAATCCACAACTCTGGCACGCCTATGTGTTGTCCCTGCTGCCCCAGGTCCTCCCATATTCCCTTGTGGTAGCGGCGTGTAAATCAGGGAAGGTGCTCTACAGAAGGTAACCTGCGGCACCCGTTGGTGCTTCCAGGGATAGAAAAAACCTTCTGTGGAGCACCTTGTAGCGGCGTGTAAATGTGGTATCAGGTACCGTTAGGAACTGTTGAAACATGCACGTGCACGTGCGACACCCGGTGGTTTCTAACCTTCGGTAGCGGCGTGTAAAGGTACCATTATAGTTCAATAGTGTTCCCAGGGCAGTGACCTCGCAATCCTTAGGATGAAAATGCTCCATTGATTGTGGCTCCTTCAGTGGTCAGTAATGATCCCGGCCACAATGTGTGCGGTGAACTACTACAATTCCAAGAAAAAGTACAAACTTTTCTACATTTTTTCATATTACGCCCACCTTAAATGTGTTTCATTGGGATTTTATGTAAAGCCAACACTAAGTATCAAGTATTTGTGAAGTGTAAAGGAATGGTTTTCTGAATATTTTAAAAATATAAATCTGAAAATGGTGACTATGAAGGACTATCTTTTGCTGCAGCTACTGCTGCAAGTCTTTTGGGCTATGTCTACAAATACACCTCAACATTTTCACGTTTATATTTTTTAGATATTTAGTAAACCTTGTATTATTTCCTTTACACTACAAATACTTGCTACTTAGCTTTGGTATATCACTAAAGGGCCCTTTACACGCCGCGACGGCAGGCTGGATACATCCCGCTACAGGCTACAAATGTAGCTTGTAGCGCCAATGTAGCCCGTCGTAGCGGCGTCTGAAGACGTGACACTACAGCCGGCAACAGATACATCTGTTTCCTAGCTCTGCTCGAAAACTGATGGCTACATCGCCGATGGTAGCGAGCTGTATCGGCGTGTAAAGAGGCAACGGAAGGGAACTCGGGACAGCCTGCGATGTAGCTGCAATGTAGCAAAGGCGTGACCCTGGCTCCATGTTACCGCGCCCCATGTGCGATCATTGGTGGAAGCTGCTGCATGACGATTGGTAGTCGCTGCATAGGGAGGCATATTTAAGGAGCTGACGAGTCACACTACACAATCGCTCGAGCGTGCTGTATTACTCAGCCTCCTGCGATGCCTGCCCAATCAGGATGTTATTGCTTCGTCCTATCAGCGTACGGACGGCTCGTAATCCACAATTGTGGCACGCCTATGTGCTGTCCCTGCTGCACCAGGTCCGCCCATAGTAGCTGGTTATAGCGGTGTGTAAATGAGCTACAGCTGGCTACTTGAGACACCCGGCGATGTAGCTAGCTATAGATGTAGCGTGGCGTAGCGCACCTTGTGGCGGCGTGTAAAGAGGGTGCGTTGACCGTTTGTAACCGTTTGAGCGTGCTCGTGCACGTGAAGTAGCGGGATGTATCCAGCCTGCCGTCGCGGCGTGTAAAGGTACCATAAGGCTGCGTGCCCAAGATCAGAGTTATCAGTGTTTAAGACGCAGTATATTTTTACAGCAGCAGGTCAATTTATGTTTGCGGAGACTCAAGCATTCTCAGCGGGAGAACACAGTGAAAATCCACTGAGCTCAGAATCCTGATCGTGGACATGGATATTACATTCTACTTCTGCGTCTCTGCAAAGGACATGCTGCGTCTAGAATGCAGCATGTACTGAACAAGGGAACGTACCCTAAACATCCCAATAAAATACATATAAATTTGTGGATGTAGTGTGAAAATATATGGAAACATTTACATTTCAACCCTTTTGGAAAGAACTGTGTATCATTAAGTAACTAATATGCAGCTGTGTCCTACTTAGTGTGCGGTAGATATACCAAAGTATGCCTCCATTACCTTGATTTCAAAAATTCCAAATAACAGCAATGCCTTGGCAGAGCAGACTGATAACTGGACATAAGCAAATACGCATAAGCATGTTAGTGAATAGAGACTTCTCCTTATTATTTGGTGGGTTATAGGCACCAAACAGAACAGTTAGCAATTGTTAAAAGCAAAAGAATCATCATGTTAAGTTTGACAATGACATTTACTATTTGTAACTAAATATTCTACACTCCTGGATCCAGTGCGGTCGCTGTGACTCAGGCTACATTCACACTGTGTGTTTTTGGTCTGTTTTTACTCATCAGTTTTTCTAGCCAAAACCAGGAGTGGGTGATAAATACAGAAGTGGAGCACTTGTTTCTATTATACTTTCCCTCTGACTGTTCCACTCCTGGTTTTAGCTACAAAAACTCATGACCAAAAAGAAACCAAAAACGCACAGTGTGAATGGAGCCTTATTTCTTCTTGTCAACTTTCTCTGCTGCACATCATGTTCTGCTTTCACACCAAACCAATGAGCACTTTTGTTAGGCCGGTTCCACATCACGTTTTTCAGGATACGGGGCTGTCCGGTAAGAACCGGACAGCCCCGAATCCCATTTCAGCCCCACAGGATTTCAATAGGGCCGGATGGAGCCGGATGAAGCCGGATGGCAGCTATTTGCCATCTGGTTTCCATCTGTCCTGGAGGATCTGGGAGAATTCAGATTTTTCTCCCGGACACAAAAACACTGCTTGCAACGTTTTTGTGTCCAGGGGAAATGTTGAGCCCACTGGGACAAGGGTACTCGGTACCAGACCGTATCTGCTATTGGGGAAGTCACGGGTGGTCCTGGTCCAGACCGTGTCCCGGGCCCTGGCAAATAAAAGGGTGTATTTACAGGGGAGAATAGTTTATCGTGACGCCACCCACTATGTGCGGCCAGTGATGGGGCCGCCGCTGCTGCAGAACCTCCGGGGATGGTGTAATGGCAGCGCAGATGGAATAGTTCCAGTGGGTAGAACTGTATTCCCCGGGGCAGTGATGGTAAAGTCTATAATGGATGTGGATAATGGAGACGGGGTTAAAGAACACACACTCACGTTTTTGTAGTAAAAGGTGCAATTCTCCTTCTCTCCTGATGCTGCAGCTTTCTTCCAGCCCGTCTGCAGAGCTGACAGGCTTGTAGCTCTTCAGGTGGGACCTCTCTGCTGTTGGATGTAGGGCAAAGGTTGCAATCAATACATAGACTCACAGTTTTGCTGTTTTCCAAAGCTTTACTGCAGATGTTGTTGCAGATTATAGTCCACGGAGTCTGTACTGGGGGTAGGCTCTCCTCCCACCCTGTCCGGGTCATCAGCTTCCTCGTGCTGTGCTGTGTGTGTGTGTCCTGGCTGCTGCTTCTAGCTGAGCTGCTGGGACTGTCTCACTGTCTCTCTGTTCTGCTGGTACCACTTGGCTAGGCAACTTGAGTCCTCTGTGCTGTGCTGACCCCTCCGTGTTGCTTCGCGCTGGTACTGTGGTCGTCTAAAGGCTCCACTACTCCTGGATTCACTGTGCTGTGGTTGCCAGACACCGTGCCGGATCCGGTGTCCATTCTGTGCGCTCTTCTGGGGCGAGTAATGGTTGCTCTCAAGCTCCCAGACTTGTTCCTCAGTCTGTAGTTCTCCTGTTCCTCAGACCCTCACTAGGCCTGCACTGAGCTAACTCTGCTCTAAACTGTGCTCTTCACAGCACTGATCTGTGCTGAACTTCTGCTCTCAGTTCTCCTTGAGCTGTTCTCTGCTGTTCCCAGTTCTGAGCTACTTCCTCATGAGCTGGAGTATTTAAGAGAGCAGGTTGTGCTCCCCCTCCTGGCCCAGAGGTGCTAGTGTAAGTCAGTGTGTTGTGGGGAGGGAACCCATGTGATCTTACTGTGGCACATTAACCCATGGGGTGCCACAGAAAAATCAGCACAAATCAGATCTTCCCGGATCTGGCGCCCCCTAACATGGGGGTCTATTGCGCTGGATCGCGCCAGATCCAACATAAAATCAGATACGGGAGCTGGACGCCTCCGGACGCAGGAGTTTAGCAGCGAGCGCTGCTAAACGTCAGCACCATGAGCTGTCACCGGCAGAGATTTCAGGACTGCGGCTAGCGAGGAACAAGCCGCGATCTTGAAATTTCAGCAGCTGCGACTGCGATATGAGGAATCCGGCTGTCCTCCAATTCTGTTTCAAAATCGGGTTCAGGGCTGTCCAGTTCACATTTTAGCTGTCCATTTCATAGATGGTTCACCCCAGAGCGCATCAAAAAATACAGAAATTCAGAGATTTAGAAGGAGAAGGAAAATTCACTTGTAAAAACTCACCACCTATAGTAGTGAATCAGATCACAGCTTCCCGGCCCTTACCTGTAATTGGTTGTAATCTCATAAGCCTCTAAGTTCTCGCACTGCAATAAATAGTACAGATGGATAGTGCACAATGGTCATGTGACGCCAATAGGTGTTGTGATTGGCAGGAGCAGGATGTACTGTGCACTCGATACCATTTTGATCGTTTGACTCTTACCTGTTCCCAGGAGAGTAGAAACAGCTGAGCTGGTTGTGCCCTGATGAGTCTCCCACACTCGTGTGTCGCCTCCCTGCCTTCTCCACAAAAGCCTCCGACTTACAGGTAGGTCACTAACATAAGGCAAAGTTCAGTAATGGAGTCCGGCTCAGGAGTTAACAAATAGTCACAATAACATGGTGGAAACCCAGCACACCACAAATTAGAGGAAAAACACAGGAATGCTGAAGAATTGATCCTTTAAATAAAGTCTGTTAGAAGGAGGATTGCGGATGTGCATTGCGGCACCCCAGAGTCCAGTAGCCACAATGACATTGCCTCCCTCGGGGGGTGATGTCGTGCTTGGAAGCAAGGAAGGGTATCCACACCAGGTAAGCCCATTGCACACAATGCCTTACTTCACTCCAGACCAGAAGGCGGAACTCTAACCCAGGTTCAGGGAAACTCCCCTATAAGTTCTGGCCAGGGCTAGTCAGTTCCTGGGAGGACTATGAAGAGGACCTGTGGACAGGAGCTGTGCCAAGATCGTCCCAGGTAGAGAGACACTGAGCTCAGTACCCAGGAGGACTGTGAGGAGGTCCCGTGGACTGGAGCAGAGTAAGGCTCATCCGGGGCGGAGACTAGGAAGCTAGAGGGACCCGTAGTAGAGGGTCTAAAGAAAGGAGAAAAGAGGGCCTGGGGAGTGGAGCCAACTGAACATCTCGCCCTAGTGCAGGGCTCCAGAGATGGACACCGGAGTCCGAGAGTTTGAGGGTACTTCAGGCCCACCAGACAAAACCAGAAGGTGGGAGATTCTAAATCGCCCGGCCACCATGAAGCCCAGGAGGCACAGCAGCAACAAAGACCTCAGGGACAGTGACCAGAGGAGAGGTACCCAGGAAGGGCTAGAGCCACCTGCCATACTGGTAAGAGACTTTGCGCAGGAAGAGAGGGTCGCAACTTCGCTACAGGCAGCCAGGACCCACCAAGAGTAGTGCAACAGGGAGGCCTCAGAACTCACTGGGTGGGGAGATCCCCAACTTGTTCCCAGGCCACCTGGACTTCTAATATCTGCTTTGGAAGTACCCTGGACAGAACCTGCTATTACCACCAGTAAAGGTAACGGAGACTGAATACCTGTGTCTGTCAGTTATTCCGCGCTCTAAGCCTTGCACCCCAATGTCCTACCACCGCCATAGACTATACTGATTGCTTTGGGGACCTGCTCCACCCGTGGGGAGCAAAACCATTACAGCTGCCATCCCATCATCCCCAGAGTTCCCGCACCCCAGCATCGGCTACTAATTGCCGAAGACCACAGGTGGTGTCACGACAATTATTCCCTACATTACGACCACCCCCAGATTCCCCTTTTCAGCTCTACGCCCAGTCACCAATTTAGAACAAGAACAATTTTTAAGGTGGATGAGAGAGCGCAGAATTCTATCTTTTGTCCTAGGTCGTAGAAATGTGTAATGTGGTCCTGCTCCCGTATACATAATTGTAATCTGAAGTGGCTACCAGGCAGAAACAGGCAGTAGAGTAGAGATTTGACAGTCACATTTTTTGTTTCTACTAGTTAGAAAAAGGATAGCTGCAAGGAAAGCTAGGGGGGTGGAAAGATGAACAGCTGCACGAGTGGCTTCCATGGAGGTGGCTATCTGTCACATTCAGAGGTTAGCTTTCAATTTGGGTTTAGTTTTTTTGCACAGTCATTTTCTGATGTGCTAAATGACAGATATGAAACTGGAGATTGCACTAGATCACATTACTTATTTGTATTAGAATACACAAACTACAGCAGGTCTCTTAGTAATGTTATTTTATGTAAGCAGAGAAGCTGAAATAGAAAGCACAGACCACACAAAGGCACAATCACAGCGTTGACATAATTATTTGGCTGAATAATAAGACATATAACTGAATATAAAAGATATGTCAAAACTTAGAACATCTGAAGTCAAGCAATTACATAAATTGGAAGGGACTTAAGAGCAAACATTAATCCTTGATTATGCCATCTACCCATCAATTTTCTCTATAGAGGAAAATCAGTGCTAATATAGTTTCCAGATACTGTTTTAGGAAACAAGTGACACTCTGACTTAGATAGGGGGCATCACGAGGAGAGCTGGTTCCAAGGGAGCCAAATTGCAGTTCTAGAAGGCTAGGGTGTTTGTCAAGGTATTCTTTAGTTTGCGCAGAGACTAAAACGTGCCTGGTGTTTACCCTGGTTAGCAGCGTCCTCCCGCTTAGCCCAGCCTGTAAGCGGGAGGACGCTTGTAACCAGGGTAAACACTGGGTAACTAAGCAGAGCGTGCTGCTTAGTTATCTGGTGTTTACCTTGGTCACCAGCGATGTCGCTGCTGACTGGTCGCTGGTGAGTCTGCCTGTTTGACAGCTCACCAGCGACTGCAGATCGCAGACCCTGTCAGGTCGGATCGCTGGTGGGATCTCTGGAAAGTTTCAGCGTGTAAAGGGGCCCTATGTTTCTGCCCTGTCTCTCCTACATACAGATTCCCACTCACACATTAATTAGGAATCTCCCAATCTTGAAGAACAACTAATCAAACATTGGACATAAAACTATCTGCTTCTTATCTCTGGATGCTGATGTTTACTGCCCCAAATGCTCTCTACCCCCTCCCAACTCTGACATATGCTTCACCTCACTTGGTTTATTTACTGCATTATCCAACCCTCTATATGTGTATATGTGTGTGTGTTCAGAAGTTGTGTCATTATTAAGCCTGATGAAGAGACCATAGAGTCTGGAAAGCTTGCTATTATTTACCATATTTTCAGTTAGCCAATAAAAGGTATCAACCACTGAGGACTCTCGCATTCTAATATATGTTTTTCCATCTACTTGCTACAACGGTACAAACATTTTTTACCCTTTAAGTGGTAATGTAATTGGTTCTATTAAAGCAAACCAGTCAGGTGGTATTTGCCTGCTAATTCGAATGCTACAGATAAAGAAAAATTAATAGAAGCTTAACTGTCATATACTGTGTAAGACCTGTTAACATTTATATATATGGTTAAAGGACCGTTTTGTGGACTCTTCCTTGTGTTATACTGCCACCTGCTGCCAAAAAGAAAGGATAGCAGAGACTAAAACCCCTGCTGCTGAGAGTGACATGGAACAGTCCAGGAGATGGATGGGTGGGGTCTCCACAAGGAGAAGAGAGACAACTTCCACGTGTGTTGCAGAGAGAGACACAGACCTAAAGAGACTGGATGTGGAGGGAGGAGCCAGACTGCACGAGCAAGGCAGAGATCCAGGACAAAGACTGAACTCGAGAGACGCCTGTCAGCGAATTACGGGCCCCAATGGCAACAAGGTACCTCGCAGTAAAACTTGCAGTAAAACTCGCAGTAAAGTGTGCACACTGTTTTAGCTAGGGACAGATAGGAAAAGACTCTGCAGTTCGATATACAAGTTATAGAAAGAAAACAAACACTCTGCGTCTCACTTGATAAAGACTTTGCATTTCTTTATTTAAAGACATTCAGAGACCTTGCATTCTCGGCAAACTAGTCACAGTGGTTATAAATATTGTATTTACTTTTGCACACCTTCCCGCTCCTTCCCCTTCTTTCCCGCACTTTTCCCACAGTTGTATTAAATGTGCATTTGTTTAACACTCTGTGTTCCGTGCAGTCCTTGCGTATTCCGTCACCTGTGGGCTATTACACTTGGCATAGTCGGCAGGATACGCAGGCTGGTACTGAACAATGGAAGGACAGAGGGATGTTGTTGATGTAAATGTTCCAATACCACCTGATGGGGGAATACCAGCAAGGCAACTGTCCCTGGGTGCTATACTGACCCATATACCAAAATTTACTGGCAACAATGTACTTCTCCACGACTGGGCGCAGAGAGTGAGGGGCATGTTGAAAGTAACAGGAGTAACTGCAGAAAACCAAGGGGAGATACTGTTGATTGCCCTTGAGAGCCATGCTCAAGAGACTGTTTTATTGCGCCCTGAGAGTGAAAGAAAGACATTAGAACAGGTGGTGAAGATTCTGGAGAGGGTGTATGGCGGCAAGCCAGAAGCAGGTGATTTGCAGGCACAACTGTTCTACCGGCTGCAGGGTGAAGAGGAAGGCTTGCCACAGTATGCGAATGCCCTCTAGAGAATAATGAGACAAATGCTTACAGCAGAGCCAGAGCTAGCACAAACCCCTGGTTACGCTGACCGTACCCTGCGAGATCAATTCCTCAGAGGATTACATAACCCCAAGATCAGAAGTGCTCTCCGTGAACGGCTCAGGGTGGAAAAAAAATTTACTTTTCAGGAAGTACTGGAAGAAGCAGTCTCCCGCACACAAGCTGAAAATTGCGACCCGCAGAACGCGGGGGGAGAAGTTTGTGCTCATAGGGTAGTCCCGAGTGAGAGAAACCGAGAACCAAGCCAGCTTGAAGCTAAAGTGGATCAGTTACAAGAGACTGTTACCGCTCTACAAGAGTTGCTGAAGAATATGCAAGCCCCGGCGTCAGAAGTACTAACGGCTGCACCGCGGCCGGGTACCCGCATGTATACCTATCGAGAAGAGAGAGGACAGATTGAGCAGAGATGATCCAGACCCGCTAGAGACCACCTATGCTGGAACTGTGGAAATCGGGACCATATATCACTGCACTGTCCAGAGAGGAGGATGTCTCAAGAAAGACCGCCGTTAAACTACTACCTCCCTCTATGGTCGGGCACATGGAGGGGGGACCAACTGAGCTTAGAGAAAAAAACCGCCCTGAAGATATAGCAGCCAGCACGCCAACGATCACGGACGAATTTGAAGGGAAAGCAGTAAGATGCCTGATGGATACTGGGTCTCAAGTGACCACTGTAACCACTCGGGGGTCTGCCGCAGGGCTCCAGCGCCCTCTGCTTGAATAGCGCCGCTCATCTCCTCACTCCCGGGGCTACTGCTTGAGCGCATGAAACTTCATCTCCAAATCAGTGAATGCTGGAGAAGCTGCAGGGATCATGCTCCTCCCCTCAGCCAATCACCAAGCCTCTGTGTCCTGCCAATCAGGAGTGCCCTGCTGTAATATAAGCTTCCTGTTTCCTGTCAGTCTTTGCCAGGGCAATTTCTACCTAGTGGAGTTGCTATTCCTGGTCTGGTCAGGTTGTTCCTTATTTTGCTTGTTATCTGATTTCTGTGTGTTACTTCCTGCAGATCTCCGCCCTGTCGACTCCTTGCTGACTCCCGTGTTCTGGGCCTCCTACCTGGATCTCTTCCAAGCTGAAATTGCTGATTCAGGTCCTGCTCCGGATTCTCCGTGTTGTCCTATCTTATACCCGGTTGCTGTGTTGTTTCCACGTTGCCTTGGGTCGGTTTAACACCCGTGTCCGCTTCATTGGTCCTTCCGAGGTTGGTACCGGCGGTATCCCTGTATAGGGATCAAGCGCTCCGGGGCCTCCTTCGGTGGTGTTCCGGTGCTGTGGCCATGTGGCCCTCCCCTGGGGCGTGGGTTCTTGTGTTGTTCAATAAACCTGTTGACTCTACTGTACTGGTCCGTCTCTCTATCATCCCGGTATCAGCATCCGCACTACGCGGTCCAGTGGGTCCACGTGTGGGGTCCGTCAGTAGGACGTGACAGATCTTGCCCTGGCCATGGACCCCGCTGATACCAGGTTTTATGCCCAAAGAGAGCTGGCCGCACTCCGCCAGAGTCACGACCAGGTTGTGGTGTTTATCTAGTCTCTAGAGGCCCGTTTGGGGGCGTCCTCTACCACTGATCCCACTCTCTCTTCCCAGGTGCTGAGTCTCCACCAGGAATTGGACCATCTAAGAGAGAGACAGACTCGGATGTCATCCCATGTGTCCTCCTTGGATGACCGGCTTACCAGCCTACTGAGCACAACAGGAAGCCCAGGTTCCGTCCCCATGCTGCCAACTGGAGCTCCGGTGGGAGCTGTATCTTCTCCATGACTGTGCCAGCCCACCAGGTACACCGGGGATTCTAAAGCATGTCGGGGGTTTATTAACCAGTGCCAGCTCCACTTCCGGTTATTACCTCACCAATACCCGACGGATGAGGCGAAAGTGGCGTTTCTGGCTTCGCACCTCGAGGGAGAGGCACTGGCATGGTTCAACCCATTGTTGGAGAGAGAGGATCCCATCGTGTCCAACCTGCGGGCATTTCTGGACACCTTTCGTAAGGCCTTTGATGAGCCAGGACGGGTGGCCTCCGCCACCGAGGCGCTCTTCAACCTGCGACAAGGTAATCAGTCTGTTGGGCAGTATGCCTATCCAATTCCGTACTCTGGCTGCCGAGCTCCGCTGGGCGGATGAGCCCTTGGTTGGTGTCTTCCGCCTGGGGTTGTCAAGTCGTATCAAGGACGAACTGACGGTTCAGGACCTACCCAGCTCCCTGGAGGAGTACATCACCCTCGCTGTCCGAATTGACCGTCGTCTTCAGGAGCGGTTACAGGAGAGAACGCAGGAGAGGACGCATAAGAGTGGCCCCTTCCTTCCGGAACCCGCGGCACCTCCGGCAGGTCACGAGGCCATGGAGGTGGATCGTGTCCAGCTCCGGCTCCAGAGGAGGGAGGAGAGGATCACCCGGGGCCTGTGCCTTTATTGTGGAGGATCTGGCCACTTTCGCCGCCAGTGTTCCAAGCGGCCAGAGAACCTCCATCTAGGGCAGGTAAGAGAGGCCCACTTAACAGAGAGCAAGTTCTCTCCACCTCTCACCATTGCCATCCAGGTTACGGTTGGCGACGAACGCCATTCGGAGGTGGCTTGCCTGGATTCCGGGTCCGCAGGTAACTTTGTGCAGCTGGAGACGGCGCAACGCTACGGTATTCCCATATACCCCCTGCAGCATCCCCTCGTCATCACCTCGGTCGATGGGAGGCCCTTACAAGACGCTGTGACGGGTGTCACCGGAGAGGTGGAAATACAAGTCGGTCCTCGTCACACTGAGCGTCTCACCTTCTATGTCCTGCCGGTCCTGTCTCCTCCGTTTCTGCTCGGTCTTCCATGGCTCTGCATTCATGAACCAGTACTGGAATGGCGAACAGGTGAGGTCCTGCGGTGGGGGCAGGCGTGCCATAGCCGATGCCTTCTTCCCGTTTCTCCCGTCCGGCTGCCACCTTCACTGGCAGCGTTGCCCGGGCTGCCCTCAGCCTATCGGTCGTATGCCGACGTCCTCGACCAGAAGGAGGCCGAGACGTTACCTTCGAACGGACCCTGTGTCTGTCCCGTTGATCTGGTGCTGGGGGCTCCACTCCCGATGGGCTGTGTCTACCCATTGAACCCTGCCGAAACCCTAGTAACGTCCGAATGTCGGGAGGAGGAGTCACGCTCCATCATCGATCCGTCCAACGCCTGCATGGCGGTACCCCTCCGTCTGTCCCTACCAGGTAAGACGCTGGTAACCGAGGCAGATAGGAGGCACGTCCTTCACTGGGGCCATTCCTCCAGACTCGCAGGGCATGCGGGGGTGGCGAAGACTTTACACTTGATTGGTCGGTACTACTGGTGGCCGCGGATGCGTCAGGACGTCTCCGCCTATGTCTCCGCCTGTTCCTCCTGTGCTCGACACAAGACGCCCAAGCGACTGCCCTCGGGCCCCTTCTTACCTTGCCGGTGCCCTCGGGACCATGGAGGCGGAGGTCAATGCCCCGCGCCTTCTGCGCAGGTTCCTGGCCGGTTTCCGTCCGGGGGGGCGTAGAGCGGGGGGTACTGTAACCACTCGGGGGTCTGCCGCAGGGCTCCAGCGCCCTCTGCTTGCATAGCGTCGCTCATCTCCTCACTCCTGGGGCTACTGCTTGAGCGCATGAAACTCCATCTCCAAATCAGTGAATGCTGGAGAAGCTGCAGGGATCATGCTCCTCCCCTCAGCCAATCACCAAGCCTCTGTGTCCTGCCAATCAGGAGTGCCCTGCTGTAATATAAGCTTCCTGTTTCCTGTCAGTCTTTGCCAGGGCAATTTCTACCTAGTGGAGTTGCTATTCCGGGTCTGGTCAGGTTGTTCCTTATTTTGCTTGTTATCTGATTTCTGTGTGTTACTTCCTGCAGATCTCCGCCCTGCCGGCTCCTTGCTGACTCCCGTGTTCTGGGCCTTCTATCTGGATCTCTTCCAAGCTGAAATTGCTGATTCAGGTCCTGCTCCGGATTCTCCGTGTTTCCAGTTCTCCGTGTCCTATCTTATACCCGGTTGCTGTGTTGTTTCCACGTTGCCTTGGGTCGGTTTAACACCTGTGTCCGCTTCATTGGTCCTTCCGAGGTTGGTACCGGCGGTATCCCTGTATAGGGATCAAGCACTCCGGGGCCTCCTTCGGTGGTGTTCCGGTGCTGTGGCCGTGTGGCCCTCCCCTGGGGCGTGGGTTCTTGTGTTGTTCAATAAACCTGTTGACTCTACTGTACTAGTCCGTCTCTCTATCATCCCGATATCAGCATCCGCACTACGCGGTCCAGTGGGTCCACGTGTGGGGTCCGTCAGTAGGACGTGACAACCACCATGCCAGAACAGTTCTTCTATCAACACTTTGGACAAACTGTATCCATTGATAAAAGGACACATATCAGACTGAGGGCTGCGAATAATCTTCCCATTCCGGTTGTAGGGCTCGTGTGGATGAACATACGTGCCTATGGTCAGAACTTAGGCCAAAAAGGGATCGTGTTAACGGAGGGCCGGTATGACAGAGAAGTGCCGGCTATCATGGGAATGAACATCCTGAAGGAACTAGACCAGTTGCTCTTCAACAAGGAAGGCTGTGATTACTGGAAAATGACTGCTGCTCAAAAGGTCTTCCAACACCTTAGCCGTGCCAGGGGGCTGTGGAGGAAAGGTGGGAGCCACTACCCAGTGGGGAGGGTTCGAGTCCCAAGACAGACAACAATTACTCTACCTCCAAATCTGGAGACAGTCCTCACCTTGCCAGTCGGGGCCCATCGTATGCTCGAGGGGATGGAGGTGTTGGTAGAACCTTACCGCGGTGAAGAGAACGGAGACGAACCGTTGGTGGCTCGCACTTTAGCAACAGTAAGAAATGGAAAAGTCCCTTACCGTTGCGTGAACACCGGTGAACAGGCCTACACCTTGACCTCAGGAGTTGTTCTGGCCCATGTCTACCTGGCGCCTGAAGAGGTGGCGAACGCAGAATCGATTGAATTGAAGCCCATGGCAGGGGAGACCTGGACTTTGGCTGTTTCTATAGAGAGAGAAGAGAAGCCCACTGATCAGTGGAACAGTCAAGTTATCCTAGGACAGATGGAAGTGGACCTGACCCCCTTCGCTTCAGAGCAAGCCCAGGCCATAGAAGACTTCATCTGGGAGAATCAAGGCACATTCTCCCGTCACGCAGAAGACTTCGGCTGTACTGACAAGATTCAGCATGAAATACCCACGGGAGATGCACCACCGATCAGAGAAAGGTACAGACAAATACCCCCAAAATATTACCAAGAAGTGAAAGAGCTCTTGGCACAGATGCTGAAGAGCGGGGTGATAAGAGAGAGTCAGAGTCCATGGGTTGCCCCAATCGAGCTGGTCAAGAAAAAGGATGGGTCTACTTGCTTCTGTGTTGACTACCGCAAGCTTAATGGATGCACTGTTCGTGATCCTAGATAGAGGAGTCCCTGTCTGCACTGGGAAAGGCACGCTACTTCTCCTCCCTTGATCTAGCAAGCGGATATTGGCAGGTCCCTGTGGCAGAGAAAGACAAGGCCAAGACCGCATTCATTGTGCCCATGGGACTCTTCGAGTTCAATCGCATGTCGTTTGGGCTAAATAATGCCCCAGGAACTTTTCAGCGTCTCGGAGACATGAACTTCGAAGCCACGTTGATTTATCTGGATGACATCGTAGTGTACTCTGCAACCTTCAAAAAACATCTCGAACAACTGGGTCAGGTGTTTCAACAGTTATGGGACCATGGGCTTAAACTGAAACGAAAAAAATGCCGAATTTTTCAAAAAGAGATTGAATATCTCGGGCACAAGGTGACGGAGGCCGGCGTGCAGCCGTCCGATGGGAAAGTGAGAGCAGTGCTACAATGGCCCACACCCAGCACAGTGAGAGAAGTTCAAGCTTTCCTTGGACTGTCCGGATACTACCGTCACTTTATCAAGGACTTTACGAAGGAGGCAGAACCTTTGCATGAATAGCTCCAAGGAACTGCGAAAGGACCAAAGGCACAGAAAATTCGCTGGGGACCAAGACAAGCAGAAGCCTTACACCAACTGAAAGAGGCCTTGGTCAGCGCCCCTGTGCTTGCCTATGCAGAGTACAACCTCCCCTTTCGGTTATATACAGACGCGAGCCTCTACAGTCTGGGTGCAGTACTGGCCCAGGTACAGGACGGTATCGAACGGGTAATTGCATATGGAAGTTGGACGTTGCGAGAAGCCGAACGCAACTCTGAGAATTACAGTTCTTTTTGTCTGGAGTTACTGGCACTAGTATGGGCAATAACCGGTTTCTCTGAATATCTCACGGGAGCTCAGATTGAAGTCTATACCGATAATGATCCACTGGCTCACATCTCCACCGCCAAACTGGGGGCAATCGAACAGAGTTAGTTGGTTCGACTCTCCAGATATAATTATAATATGCAGTACCGTTCCAAGCACGAAAATCAGAATACGGATGCCCTCTCTTGTGTTACCACAGAAGCCCCAGTGGGGGAAAGAGATGAGCAGTTAGAGGAAGACGAAATTCCAGACTTCAGTAAATTCACCGCCCAAGTGGTGGAGGCTTGTATACGGGAGATTACATCGCGCCTGCTTGGCCAAACCAGAGAGGAATGGGTGAAGATCTAGTCATCTGATCCAGAACTGCTTCAAGTGAAAGAGTGGGAATCCGGCAGTGTAAGCCTAGGAAGGAAATACGGGCCATGCTGTGACACGCGGCCCTACAGATTCTCAGCCAGTGGGACAAGCTATCGGTGCAAGAAGGGATGCTGTATCGGAAGGTGCACCTAGCTACGGAGCTGGAAGTGCGGTGGCAAGTGGTGATACCCCAGAAGATGGCAGTACCATTGGCCCGAGAAGCGCACGAGAGAGGAGCCCATTTTGGGCCAGACAAGACTTACCAGTGGTTGCAAAGAATAGTGTACTGTCCTCAGATGATTCGGGCAGTGGAGAAGGCCTGTAAACTGTGTCGTTCCTGCGAGTTAAATAAAGCTCTCCCACAGCGAGCACCAGTACAGACTATTGCCACCAAAGAGCCGTTGGAAGTACTTATGATACATTACCTGAAGATTGGCCACTCCCACAGGGGCTATCAGTTCTGCCTTGTGATGACAGACCACTTTTCAAAATTTGCGGTGGTGACGCCCACCAGAGATCAGACGGCTGAATCGGCTGCTCGAGCCATCAGTGATGACTTTATCCGGGTATACGGCTGCCCTAAAAAGATACACTCTGATCAAGGGGCCTGCTTTCAGTGCAGTGTTATGAGAGAGCTGCAAAGGATCTACGGGATGCAAAAGTCAAGAACCACGCCTTATCATCCACAGGGCAACGGAGCCTGCGAGAGGTTTAACTGGACCCTACTACAAATGCTACGCACATTGGAAGATGATCGTAAGTGTCACTGGCCCAGTGATCTCGCAGAACTCGTATGGGCATACAATAACCGTGTCCACTCCACCACTGGGTACGCCCCATACGTGCTATTGTTCGGAAGAGCTGGAAGAGGCATTGAAGACCTAAACCTGGCTCCACCCGAGATCAGTGAAAGTCAGAGCGTAGGTTCTTGGGTTGACTGTCACCGTCGACGGCTGGAGACTATCCATCGAATTGTCACCAAGCGGTTGCAAGAAAAGATATACCCCCGGCAGGAACCTGTACATGAGGCCCCGTTCTTACCAGGAGACAGCGTTCTAGTTGCAGAGAAACACCTGAGACACAAGTTGAGTAAGCGCTGGAAACCAGAGCCGTACATTGTGACCAGAAGAGTCTCTCCCAACGGGCCAGTGTATGAAGTGAGAAGCGAGCGGGGAGGCGGCACCCTCACCCTGCATTGTAACATGCTGAGGCCCTGCTATTCAGAAGACAGGACCGGACAAAGCGACTCGGGGACTGTGCCCATGCACGTTGCTGCTACTCTCAAGAAGGGCTCTGACTATGAAGAATGGTGGCAGGCCCCATCCAATCCAACAGACTGGGGGAGGTCGAACCCCCCATCCATTCAAGATGCAGGTGCCACCCCTGCAGAGCATGAGCCACCAATCTCCAGAGATGATGACGAGAATATTGTACTCTCTGCTACTGCACCAGTGTCTGGTGAATTAGCCGTAACTCCACGTAGGACTGAATGGGCTAATGCTGGTATTCCCCCTGATCGGTACTTGGCAGATGAATTTGTGTATTCTGTCACTGGAGTCGATTGTAAGACATTGGCTCCCAGGCAGCAGGTTGTAAAACACAGCAGAGGTTGCCATCGTGTGTTCCTGTGCAGAGGGCACCAGGAGAGACTGGGTGTGGAGTGAGGAGCCAGACTGCACAAGCAAGGCAGAGATCCAGGACAAAGACTGAACTCGAGAGACGTCTGTCAGGGAATTACGGGCCCCAACGGCAACGAGGTACCTCGCAGTAAAACTTGCAGTAAAACTCGCAGTAAAGTGTGCACACTGTTTTAGTTAAGGACAGATAGGAAAAGACTCTGCAGTTCGATATACAAATTATAGAAAGAAAACAAACACTCTGCGTCTCGCTTGATAAAGACTTTGCATTTCTTTATTTAAAGACATTCAGAGACCTTGCATTCTCGGCAAACTAGTCACAGCGGTTATATATATTGTATTTAATTTTGCACACCTTCCCGCTCCTTCCCCTTCTTTCCCGCACTTTTCCCCCAGTTGTATTAAAAGTGCATTTGTTTAACACTCTGTGTTCCGTCCAGTCCTTATGTATCCTGTCACCTGTGGGCTATTACATACTGTATAGTTTTATTTAATATTATAAATAGGATTGCTAAGCAAAACGCAGAGTAAATCCTGTAGCGAGCACTGGTGGTCATTTGATATTGGGTTAGAAGAATTGTTACATGGAAATAAGAAAGGCAATGTTCTCGTATCCGAGTCTTGTGATCAACATGCAGTGCCTTTAAGAAGTATTATTTATACCTTGTGAAATTTTCCACATTTTATCATGTTACATCCACAATTGGTAAGTATTTTACTGGTATTTTGTGTGATATACAGTACAATCACAAAGTATCAACAACTTTTAATGTGTAAAATAAATAATTTCTAAATATTTTAAATATGTGAAAATTTTGACTTACATTCGTATTCAGCCCCCCTAAATCAATACTTTGTAGGACCATTGAGAGGTAGCAGCTTTGGATAGCCAGAAACATGAGGCAGTGTCTTAGGAGCTGATCTACTGCAATACAGGAGCTGATCTACCGTACAGGAACTGCAGAACAGGAGCTGATCTACCGTACAGGTACTGCAGAACAGGGGCTGATCTACCGTACAAGTACTGCAACACAGGAGCTAATTTACCGTACAGGTACTGCAGAACAGGAGCTAATCTACCGTACAGGTACTGCAGAACAGGGGCTGATCTACCGTACAAGTACTGCAATACAGGAGCTGATCTACCCTACAAGTACTGCAGAACAGGGGCTGATCTACCGTACAAGTACTGCAGAACAGGAGCTGATCTACCATACAGGTACTGCAGAACTGGAGCTGATCTACCGTACAGGTACTGCAGAACAGGAGCTGACCTACCATACAGGTACTGCCGAACAGGAGCTGATCTACCGTACAGGTACTGCAGAACAGGAGCTGACCTACTGTACAGGTATTGCAGAACAGGGGCTGATCTACCGTACAGGTACTGCAGAACAGGAGCTGACCTACCATACAGGTACTGCAGAACAGGGGCTGATCTACCATACAGGTACTGCAGAACAGGGGCTGATCTACCCTACAGGTACTGCAGAACAGGAGCTGATCTACTGTACAGGTACTGCAGAACAGGAGCTGATCTACTGTACAGGTACTGCAGAACTGGAGCTGATCTACCATACATGTACTGCAGAACAGGAGCTGATCTACTGTACAGGTACTGCAGAACTGGAGCTGATCTACCATACATGTACTGCAGAACAGGAGCTGATCTACTGTACAGGTACTGCAGAACAGGAGCTGATCTACTGTACAGGTACTGCAGAACTGGAGCTGATCTACCGTACTGGTACTGCAGAACTGGAGCTGATCTACCATATATGTACTGCAGAACAGGAGCTGATCTGCTGTACAGGTACTGCAGAACAGGAGCTAATCTACCATACAGGTACTGCAGAACAAGAGCTGACCTACTGTACAGGTACTGCAGAACAGGAGCTGATCTACCGTACAGGTACTGCAGAACAGGAGCTGATCTACTGTACAGGTACTGCAGAACAGAGGCTGATCTACTGTACAGGTACTACAGAACAGGAGCTGACCTACTGTACCCAGTAGTGGTTGCTACTCATTGAAGAGAACTGAGCTGTTCACCTCTATTTAATCTTTACATCCACCTAATAACAGGAGCTAGTAATGATTGATCAGTGGGGGTGCCAGATATTGATCACCTGCTGATCTTCAAGATAAATTACTGACATCATATACACAGAAAAACCATTTAATACATTCTGTCTGTTACCTTAAGATCCAATATACTATAATATATGTAAGGTTTTCATGGAAACACACCTTAAATATGAGCTTTGGGATGATAAACTAGTCTCTGGCAATAAACTGTGAATTAAACTTTGCAACACATGCACTTATTTAACACAACCAAAGCTAAGACTTTAACTTTTCATCACAAGATTTAAGACTCCATTTAGACTTGAGATTTTTCTGTCTTTGATCCCAGGCCAATAGATAAGTAAACACTGTGTGGGATACAGCATATATAAGGCTTGCTATTACAATGCACTGAGAAGAAAGTTGCCAAGTTAAAATCTATTACGCCTAGATTTTGAACATTTTTTTTCTTCTATTTCTAATCCTAAGCCAAGACTAACAATTTCTCCCATATGTGAATGTAATGCTTTTATATTGATCCTAAAAGAACTATTGGGGATTTCATTACTGGGCAAGGAAAATAAAACCCAATTTGGATTATACAACTGATGCAGTCATTGCCTATTATGAACATTACCCTGTGTAATCTTGTGTATGGGAATAACTATACATGTGCGTACAGTATATGCTTATCTGTATTACTAGATTTAGTGTGCAGGGCTGATGATCCATGGTGACTTTGGCCATGACACAGACCGCATGAGTAAGGATTGTAGTATTATAATTCTACATCGAACCATAATGAAATTGTCACTAGAAATCCAATTCTGCTACATTTCTAGTGCATTGCTATAGTCTTCCTCATTATGGCACTATACACTGTAGCATCGTGATACTATGATAATAGTGACACAATGAATGTCGCAGCCTTATAGTCCCTGCCTAAGCTCGACTGACCATCATCACTTCCAACTACATAATGGAAATCCAGTTAGGCACAACCTGGTTAATAAATAATAAAGATAGTACAGTGACATGAAAAAGTTTGGGCACCCCTGGTCAAAATTACTGTTATTGCGAACAGTTAAGAAAGTTGAAGATGAAATGATGTCTCTACTCGCTAAATGATCTCAGAATTGACCCAGTATATAATGGCACCATGATAAATACCAACAGATTTGTGCCTTGACTCAAGAGCAGTGTAATATAATAATATTATATAATATATAAAAAATAAAACAGTTTGTACTTACCTCAGCACTTCTGGTCTCTTAAGTTTAAGATCAGATAGACAGAGTAGACAGCAGTGTGAGTAGCCTCTTCTTACCTCAGCACCCCTGGTATCTCCAATATTAGATCAGATATAGAGTGTGGACAGCAGTGTGAGTAGCCTCTTCTTACCAGAGCACCACTGGTATCTCTCGTATTAGATCAGATATAGAGGGTGGACAGCAGTATGAGTAGCCTCATCTTACCACATCACCCCTGATATTTCCTGTATTAGATCAGATATAGAGGGTGGACAGCAGTATGAGTAGACTCATCTAACCACAGATCCCCTGGTATCACCATTTTTAGATTGGATAGACAGGTTGGCAGCAGTGTGAGCAGCCTTATCTTACTTCAGCACCCCTGGTATCTCCAGTACTAGATCAAATAGACAGGGTGGACAGTAGTGCAAGCAGCCTTACCTTACCTCAGCATCCCTGGTATCTCCAGTATTCAGAAAATCCACGGGGAGCACATCTTTTGACATTACATAAGGATGAGCTGGAGCTTCCTACTGCATTTACTCACATGTCTTTTATCATTCCATTTTCTTTAGTTATATATTTTTCCTATCCTGGGAGAACCCTTTTAGGTTGTGTTTGGGCAATATTTTAACCATATTGGTTAGATGTACGTGTACAGTATGTCAGTTCGCTGAAAGCAAACATTTTTGTGCTAGTTGCTATTATTATTAAAAAACTCCAACCAGTACACATACACATATTGGGTAATTACAATAGTACCATTCACTTAGATATATGGTTCCCACTCATGTACATGGACACACAATATTCGGTGGTCGCTATTCCCGTAACAACACTCTCAACAAAACATTTGCGACACAACTCCTGAATATTTTTATATACTTTAGCTTTATTAAAGTGCAAGATAAGGTGCAACAGTGCAGGAACGTCCCCTGATGAAGGAGTGACTGATATGCGAATATATGCGGTATATAAGTTGACCGCACGGCCAAGGGTGCTAGAATCTGGACACTGGTATCTCTCCATCCACCTCCAAGGTAAATATGCCAATGCACTGTATACCTTAACCCATTACTAAGGTAGCCCTTGTTTATAATTTACAGGGAGCTAGTAATCCTTATCACATTATAAATGAAATGATATGAGTATGTAGAAGGTTGAAACATTTTGATGATGGAGGGCGGTAAATAAATAACGGAGAATCCAGAATAATCTAATCTAGGACTGTTAAGGACACTAGACTGTGTAACTTCTTTATATTAAAGATTGTTACTATATATACAAGTTGATAGATTTCACAGATATAATGATATGATGTATATGACATGTATATAAGTTTATACAACAATGTGACCATTGTAATATAATTGTGTACAGTCCTATTAACCCTGTAGTACCATTACTGTAAATGCACTGTTGCACCTTATCTTGCACTTTAATAAAGCTGAAGTATATAAAAATATTCAGGCGTTGTGTCGCAAAAGTTTTGTTGTGAGTGTTGTTGCTATTATACAGAATAGCTGTTACATAGGCTTGTGTAGAAGTCAGACTTTACCATGTCTGGCTCTGTTTCTGTTGGTTGCGGCATTACCCGTAACAAATTCAGAACATCCCTTGTTATATCTCTTCCATGACGATGGGTTGGCTTCTCATATGACCTTGTGTACAAGACACACACATAAATACATAGATTGTTATTCACTGCCGGCGCCTTCACCTTCCAAAAATTAATCTCACTCCAAGGATGATTGCACACAGGGCCCCTGCAGAGGGAGTCACCCACCATATGAAATCACTGTCTAATGACTCTTCCTCTGTACTGTGTCATTTCTTTCTTGTCTATTCTTTTGTTAGAAGGGTGTATTATAAACAAGTGACGCCCGCTCATACAACACATTCTTATGTCGCCCTGTAACAATGAAGTCTTACCGCACCACTATGTCAACACAAAGGTATACATGTTTATGTACACACAGCCACCCTACAATAGTGTACCTGACCCGTACTGTCTATTCTACGACACTCTCCGAAGCCGATCTGGAACGTTCCCACACATAACCTATGATTTACTCCCGTTCTGCTACGTTCTATATTCTCTACATACTGCTTCCCTTTGGGGAATTTTGACTGAAGGATGAAATTCATTTAGAAACTATGCAGCATTAGATCACCACATGTTCTTCCATAAAGAAGTCTATTTAATCTAAGCTCCCAGGCACAAGGGAGTGGAGCATGCCGCAGACGGGGGATTCTTCCAATGTGTGGTAATTTACAATACGGCAACTACAGAGGGAAAAAAACAATACAATTATGATAAAACAGAAACTGAAATACAAGCTTTAATGAATTGCAGGGTTATTACCAAGATATTTCTTCCACAGATGTGGAACATAAGGGCTATGATATTGTTTTCTTCCAGATTCAGACATCCGCAGTAATTTATCACTGTTATATATATATAAGGGGAAAAAGCACAAAAATCTATGGTGTCACTCATATACATTTAACCGCCTCCGCCTGTCATACAAGACCAACAGGTTGGGTAACCTATTCTGTTTGGGAATATTTTACTGTCAGATTTATGAGTACAGCTGTGCCTTTGGTTTGACCTTTGTCATCTGCCCGTGACCATGACCTTGTTTTATTGATTATGAATCCATACAGTGTGCCCCATCCTTGACTCGTGCTATTGTCTTTGACACTTTGTTGCCAGCTCTAACCTTTGTTCTCTTCAGGATTGTCAGCAGCTCTCTAAGGAAATTCGCCTTACACTCTCGGTCTTTGTAGAACAAGAACTCCAGCTATCAGTTACACTTTACTAATTTATTCCTACCCAACATAGGGCTGTCATTGCTCACTGCAAGATAAGAGACAAAAATTCCTCCCACAGCTTTATTATACACTACCTCATCAAGAAAACCTACTTACCTAGCAATAGCTGCTGCCGTAGTATAGAATAATGGTTACAAATTTATCCCCATATCTGACAGAAAGAAGTGGGCCTTCTACATCATGATCATGTTCATGTGGGCCTTCCATCCTACAACAAGAAATGAATAGCAATCTCTTACCATGTAAGATAATATTGTCATGGCACCATTATGCTTCTTATAAGCATTGATACAATAAGGCTAGGGTCACACATGCCATCTGTTTTGCCTTGGGGCTGTTTTTGGCATAATTTTTTGCAAGGCCAAAAACGCAATCCGTTAACGGATGGTGCACTTAAGTGTCACTGCGTTTTTCAAAGAATTTTCCCAGGCTCAAAAAAACGTTGCAGGCAACTTTTTTGGGTGCAGGAAAAAAACGCATTGCCTTTTTTTAACATGGGGCCCTATGGGAAACTCATCCGTTAACGCATGGTACATGTAGGTACCATGCGTTAACGCATTGCGTTTTTTAAGAAAAAATTACCAAGTCCAAAAAACATTCAGGGTCACAGGAGGCACAAAATGCAGCCTAGGAAAAATGGATTTGGCATGGAAAACACTTACAAAAATGGATTGCTATTTGTGACCCTAGCCTTAGACACCATTGTAACCATAAACATAACATCAGGCTTTAATCTACAGATCTAAATAAGTTTGTAACAAAACCAGAACTGGAACTCAAATGTAACCATGCAGTCGGTGCATGTTCACACTGGCCTCATAATAGCAAAACCAACAAGGAAAAAATGAGCAAATACCCTAAAATAAATGAAAGTAAAATGCTATAGTGCATAAAAATAAATATGGTACTTGGTGACATTATTTTGATCAAAAAATTGTGCAAGCAATCCCAGCACGACAAGGTGACCCCCATAGGGACAGTCCCTACCTAACAGCATTAAAACCTTACCATATATCCATGACATGTTCATGGCAAGTAGTGAGTAGGCCTAGGTCCCAAGATAGAAGATCAGCAATGGGAAGCTACACACATCAAATAATGTCCAGCTCATGAGGCCGGCGACACCTCAGATTTCAATGACTGCAATAAAGCATAATGAAACAAAACCAAAACTGGAACTCAAATGTAACCATGCAGTAGGTGCATGTTCACATTGGCCTCATAATAGCAATAACAACAAGGAAAAAATCTGCCCGTGACCATTACCTTGCTTTATAAATCCATACAGTGTGCCCCATCCTTGACTCGTGCTATTGTCTTTGACACTTTGTTGCCAGCTATAACCTTTGTTCTTTTCAGGATTGTCAGCAGCTCTCTAAGGAAATTCGCCTTCCACTCTAGGTCTTTGTAGAACAAGAACCCCAGCTATCAACGCGCAGTTACACTTTACTAATTTATTCCTACCCAACATAGGGCTGCCATTGCTCATTGGAAGATAAGAGACTAAAATTCCTCCCACAGCTTTACTCTACACTACCTCATCAAGAAAACCTATTTACCTAGGAATAGTTGCTGCCATAGTATAGAATAATGGTTACAAATTCATCTCCATGTCTGACAGAAAGAAGTGGGCCTTCTACATCATGATCATGCTCATGTGGGCTTTCCGACCTACAACACGAATCGAATAGGCAGCCTTCACCACGTAAGATAATATTGGCATGGCACCATTATGCTTCTTATGAGTATTGATGCAATAAGACACCATTGTGACCATAAACACAACAAAAAGTTTTAGTCTACAAATCTTCATAGTCTCCAAATAAAGTATACAATACACCATAACACACTGTGGAAATCAACAAACTTACAAAAACATGGTAATGGGATGTACCGTATTTTTCGCTTTATAAGACGCACCTGATTATAAGACGCACCCCCAAATTTGGTGAAGGAAAAGAGGAAAAAATAATTTTTAATGTTAAATGGGGTCCGTCTTATAATGTCAATGTCCGTCTTACAAATCACATAGGGTATATGTCCCTCATAGCCCCCTCTTCCTGGTACATGGTCCCTCGTCCTTGGATATAGCCCCACATCCTACATATGGCCCCCTTATTCTGGTTACAGCTGGCACACGTCCCCAAGTGATGGTACACCCCCCCCCAGGGTTGGCACACACCCCCCAGGGCTAGCACACATCCCCCAGGGCTGCCACATGCCTCCCAGGGCTGGCACACGTCCCCCAGGGCTGGCACATGCCCTCCAGTGCTGGCACATGCCCCCCAGGGCTGGCACATGCCCCCCAGCGCTGGCACACGCCCCCCAGGGCAGGCACCTGCCCCCCCAGGGCTGGCACAAGTCCCCCAGGGCTGACACATGCTCCCCAGCGCTGGCACCCGTTCCCCCAGGGCAGGCACATGCCCCCCAGGGCTGACACATGCCCCCCAGGGCTGGAACACGTTCCCCCAGGGCTGGCACACGTTCCCCCAGGGCTGGCACACGTTCCCCCCGGGCTGGCACATGTTCCCCCAGGGCTGGCACACGTTCCCCCAGGGCTGGCACACGTTCCCCCAGGGCTGTGTATATGCCCCCATCCTGTATATTTGCCCTCATCCTGTTATGTCCCCCCATCCCCTGTATATTGCCTTACCGATGGTGGCAGGTTCCGGAGGGTGAGGGGCACAGGTGTAGGACCGGAGCTGTACAGATATACCGGCAGCAGCGAGTGCTGGGCGCCGCCATGTTTGTTTGTGGGCGGCTGCATTCACTATATGCAGCCGGCAACATAGACTTCAACAAAATGGCCGCGCCCATAGAGGAGACCCGCGGCCAATTTGCAGTGTCTACCTCTATCGGCCGGCTGCACATACTGAATGCAGCCGCCCACAAAAAACATGGCGGCGCCCAGCGCTCGCTGCCACCGGTGTTCCCCCGCACCTACGGTCCTACACCCGTGCCTCTCACCCTCCGGAACCTGCCCCCGGCACCCCCGCTTGGCACCCGCACCCCCCGGCCCGGTAATGTTAATTTTTATTAAATTTTACATTTTTTTTTTTACATTCTCTTTTTAAGACGCACCCCCGTTTCCCCCTACAGTTTGGGGGAAACAAAAGTGCGTCTTAAAAAGCGAAAAATACGGTATATGAAGCCTTTTACATCTTTACAAAAATGACAACACTGTATATGTTACATCTTCTATAACTTGTTTTCACCTCTTCAGAGTTCTGACACCTTAAAAGCTCCTGGAGTTGAAATAAATGTAAATTTATTAAATGTAAAAAAAAATTAAAATTAAAAGAGACAACCATATCCTTCTTCTGATCAAAATGTCAAAATGTGAGTGAGCTCATCTTGTTAGAAACAATACAGTGATACACTATGCTGTTATATCCCACAAAGAAAATACGAGCACCATGTACAATCAGGTCAAACAGAGTCTAAATTGTTCTATTTTGGACTTGGTTTGCCTTCTTAGAGTATGTGCACTAGTGATGGGCGAGTCCTAAATTACTCGGAATCACTTGACTCTAGCGAGTCCGAGCCCGGGACTCGCTACTCGTTGCGAGTCTAGCGAGTCCAATGATAATGAATAGGGAAGCGAGTAATAGCGAGTAATGTGCGTTTTACAAATCGCAGATGTGTCTCGGAAGCTTCAGGCTCTATCTGCTACAATAGCTAAATCATGTTTAATAGGCTCCCGCTGTCACAGCACAGTTAACTCTCCGCTTACCGGCGCTGCAACAAGAAGAAGGAAGGAAGAAGAGAGAAGAAAGAAGAGAGAAGACCTGGGTCTTTGGAGGGATATGTGGTGGTAATAAAGTTGGAGTCCCTAATGGTGTCTGTGTATTTTTAATACATAATTTTTCTCTGTAAAGGGCTCCCCTGTATTTGTTATACTATTTTTTATACTGCACTTGCATTTAATACTTTTACTGCAGTGTACTGTTGTTTTTGGTCGCATTTAGCTTTTTGGTCTCCAAATATGTTGGCGGTGTGAACATGTTCTTACAGACTTGTTCTCTGTGTGCCGGACTCATTTGTTTCTAATTAAGTTGCCTCTTGCTTTGCAAGAGATTGAGTTCCCGCCCCTCTCTGGGCCCTGCACACATAAAGCCCCGTCGCCTTCAGTCCATCTCAGACACAGGTCTTGCTGGCTCCTGCTCACTGGTAAGTATACACACTAGTCAGGTTTTTTAATACAACAGTTAGGACCGCGTCAGAGATGGGTACACTTTGAAGTTAGTGACGTGGCTTGATATAACTTTTTTTGCGCAAAAAAACGGATAGACTAAGTACCCTGTATTTGTTATACTATTTTTTATACTGCACTTGCATTTAATACTTTTACTGCAGTGTACTGTTGTTTTTGGTCGCATTTAGCTTTTTGGTCTCCAAATATGTTGGCGGTGTGAACATGTTCTTACAGACTTGTTCTCTGTGTGCCGGACTCATTTGTTTCTAATTAAGTTGCCTCTTGCTTTGCAAGAGATTGAGTTCCCGCCCCTCTCTGGGCCCTGCACACATAAAGCTCCGTCGCCTTCAGTCCATCTCAGACACAGGTCTTGCTGGCTCCTGCTCACTGGTAAGTATACACACTAGTCAGGTTTTTTAATACAACAGTTAGGACCGCGTCAGAGATGGGTACACTTTGAAGTTAGTGACGTGGCTTGATATAACTTTTTTTGCGCAAAAAACGGATAGACTAAGTACCCTGTATTTGTTATACTATTTTTTATACTGCACTTGCATTTAATACTTTTACTGCAGTGTACTGTTGTTTTTGGTCGCATTTAGCTTTTTGGTCTCCAAATATGTTGGCGGTGTGAACATGTTCTTACAGACTTGTTCTCTGTGTGCCGGACTCATTTGTTTCTAATTAAGTTGCCTCTTGCTTTGCAAGAGATTGAGTTCCCGCCCCTCTCTGGGCCCTGCACACATAAAGCCCCGTCGCCTTCAGTCCATCTCAGACACAGGTCTTGCTGGCTCCTGCTCACTGGTAAGTATACACACTAGTCAGGTTTTTTAATACAACAGTTAGGACCGCGTCAGAGATGGGTACACTTTGAAGTTAGTGATGTGGCTTGATATAACTTTTTTTGCGCAAAAAAACGGATAGACTAAGTACCCTGTATTTGTTATACTATTTTTTATACTGCACTTGCATTTAATACTTTTACTGCAGTGTACTGTTGTTTTTGGTCGCATTTAGCTTTTTGGTCTCCAAATATGTTGGCGGTGTGAACATGTTCTTACAGACTTGTTCTCTGTGTGCCGGACTCATTTGTTTCTAATTAAGTTGCCTCTTGCTTTGCAAGAGATTGAGTTCCCGCCCCTCTCTGGGCCCTGCACACATAAAGCCCCGTCGCCTTCAGTCCATCTCAGACACAGGTCTTGCTGGCTCCTGCTCACTGGTAAGTATACACACTAGTCAGGTTTTTTAATACAACAGTTAGGACCGCGTCAGAGATGGGTACACTTTGAAGTTAGTGACGTGGCTTGATATAACTTTTTTTGCGCAAAAAAACGGATAGACTAAGTACCCTGTATTTGTTATACTATTTTTTATACTGCACTTGCATTTAATACTTTTACTGCAGTGTACTGTTGTTTTTGGTCGCATTTAGCTTTTTGGTCTCCAAAGAAGAAGAAGGAAGACAGAAGAGAGAAGAAAGAAGAGAGAAGACCTGGGTCTTTGGAGGGATATGTGGTGGTAATAAAGTTGGAGTCCCTAATGGTGTCTGTGTATTTTTAATAAATAATTTTTCTCTGTAAAGGGCTCCCCTATATTCTTGTGTCCGGCCAAGTACAAATAGGCACCTGGGGGTTGGGGGCAGCCCGTCGCTGCCTGCTGGATCCGGCTGGTTCCAGAAATACGGCGAAGCCCACGTAATTTTTTTTCTGAAAAATCAATAAAACAATCCTAAAAAAGGGACTGCATCTTTATTAACCCCTCGCCCATGGTCCAGGGGTTAATAAAGATGCAGTCCCTTTTATTTACATTGTTTTATGGATTTGTCAGAAAAAAATTTCACGTGGGCTTCGCCGTCTTACTGGAGCCAGCCAGATCCAGCAGGCAGCGACGGGCTGCCCCCAACCCCCAGGTGCCTATTTGTACCTGGCCGGACACAAGAATATAGGGGAGCCCTTTTTTTTTATTATTTCATGAATTTCATGAAATAATAAAAAAAAATGCGTGGGGCTCCGCGCAATTTCTATGTCTAGCCAGGTACAGCTAAGCAGCTGGGGTCTGGAATCCACAGCGCAGGGAAGCCCAAGCTTTCTGGGCACCCCCCGCTGCAAATTGCAGCCCACAGCCGCCCCAGAAGATGGCGCGTTCATTGAAGCGCCATCCTCTGGCGCTGAACCCCGCTCTTCCAGCGGCCCTGGTGGTGGTGGCACGCTGGGTAATAAAGGGGTTAATACCAGCTTTGTTATACAAGCTGGTATTAAGCCCGAGATTCTTAATGTCAGGCCACATTTGACCCGGCCACTAAGAATCTCCAATAAAGGGTTAAAAAAACACAACACAGAGAAAATTTTTTATTAGAAATAAAAAAAAAAAAGCCATTAGGGACTCCATCTTTAATTAAAAAAATCCTCTTCCGTCCGACGTAGTCCAAAACACGATGTCCTCTCTGCTACATCCCTGTGCATAGATATAGATGTCTATGCACAGGGAATGAGCAGACTGAGAACAATCTCAGCTCTGCTACATCATCTCTGTGCACAGGGAGAGCAGGCGGGCTCTAGGACCCTGGAGCTGCGGCAGCCTGCAGGACCCGAGCCCGACACAGAGCAGACAGCTGGACTCGTTACTGTGCGAGTTTCCCTGCAATTACTTGCACAGTAACGAGTCCAATGCAAGTCAATGGCAATCCTAGTTTTGTCAGAGTCTCTGACAAAACTAGGATTGCCATTGATTTGCATTGGACTCGTTACTGTGCGAGTAATCGGTGGGAAACTCACAGAGTACTGAGTCCTGCGAGTCCCTTACTACTCGCCAAGTAACCAGTCCTAGCGAGTAGACTCGCCCATCCCTAATGTGCACACAATATGTCTTCCAGGAGAGTAAAAACAACTAAATGTTCATATATACAGTCTTTTGAGTGTCTTTTAACCATTTCAGGTTTCCACAACAACATGTTATTATAAGAAGTGAACTCAGAGGATGTCATCTTCTTAACCAATCCAGGGGCAGAAGATGGGTCTGCAGATCCAAACCCAGAGCGGCTTGCAGTGGAGATGGACACATATGTCACCTGAAGCTATCACACTACCTACTTTGGGCCTCATCTGTAAGGTTGTGTGTATCAACCAAGCAGGAAAATCAGTTCACCACAGGTGTCCCGGTTTGCACGGATATGTGTGCTGGACGCATAGCAATCATGAATAAAGAATGGGTTGTCCAGCTCCCGGAGTTGAAATAAATGTAAATTTATTAAATGTACTTCATGCTCCCCATTAACAGCAATACACAATCTCAATCCATATGCATAAATAAGGCAGGAAGTGTCCCAGGCGACGCGTTTCGGATATGCATCCTTTATCAAGCCTGAATGTGTGGGCTGCAGCATTTGTTTTATAAGCAAAATTAAGGGCTCATCAATGATGCCCGCAGATGTGAAAATGTTGTATAATTACCGTAACAAACAATAGTGCTGAAACCCACATTCCAAAAGGTGCAAAAAACACATATCCTTCTGATCAAAAGGTGAGTGAGCTCCTCTTTTTAGTGAGAAACAGTGATACACTATGCTGTGATATCCCACGATGAATTCTCCAGCAGAGCAGAGACAACCATATTGTTCTTCTTATTCTGTTTGGACCATTCTCAGTCTTATGGTTCGTGGTTGTGCAGTAGCTGTTTATAGCCTTTATACAGG
>JARQOC010000003.1:775938729-776024345 GCA_033576535.1 Allobates femoralis
GATGTATACGTTGTTCTTTCAGGTGGCATATGCCATCTGGAGAGCTGTATTATCGCACTTCATATGACATAATCTTATCATATATACGATCTATGTGTAGAATTAATTTATTTAGTCATTTTTGCTGATCTTCTCATCTAACATTATCCAGTGGCTGCTGATGGACCTAGCAATCCAATGTATGCAGACTGAGTGAGCTCTACCATGCTTGGGTACTCGGTACTTGTAACGATCTGTTGGATGCTTGGATGGGCGTGACTCAAGTGCCCAAATATAATAAGTCAATGGGGAACTTGAGCATTTTTCCGGATGATTTTCCGTAATGATGCTTGAGTTCCCCATTGTCTTAACGAGCACCAGAGCATGGTAGAGCTCGCTCATCACTAATGCTGACCAGTAATCAAAGGCCATGAGATGTTATCATTCTAAAATGACCACTGTACAGTCAAAGGTGCCGCTGCTTTGCTTTTATTCTTTCTGTTAACAGATTGTTAATATCGAAAGTATTAACTTCACCTAACAGCTAAAAGTCTTCAGGTTTGGATATAGAATTAATATTCAAACATACAATGGAAGTTATTTTATAGGATAATACATAGTGTATAGGTGTTGTCATTTAGGATTTGGTTGGTGGTGCACCTATGGCAGATTTAAGTCCATCACCCATGCACGTTAGATAAATGTTGGCTGATCTTGCCAAAATGAACCT
Source organism: Allobates femoralis (assembly GCA_033576535.1). Classification (NCBI taxonomy): domain Eukaryota; kingdom Metazoa; phylum Chordata; class Amphibia; order Anura; family Aromobatidae; genus Allobates; species Allobates femoralis. The sequence goes on from JARQOC010000003.1 coordinate 775,939,439, forward strand.
GTTTGGATTAATCCTGACTGTGTGTGACACCGGGAAAAAAAGATCAGACAGATGAATGGATGAGATGAATCTGAAGCTTTCACTCATTTTAGTTGTCCATCTAGTTTATAGGGGTGTCCCAACATTGCCCAGATGGCAGGTGTGGTGTCAAAGAAAGATCTGGGATAAAGTGTTTAGTCCCCTCTGCCCAATGAAGATATGTGCATGCGTTGGGTGGGATGACATTTGGCCAACAGCTATCTAATGTGTGTGGCCGACGCTCACGTCGCTGTTCCAAGCTTTTACTCACAAGACAGTTGCTCCCACACAGAGGATGTAGCCCAGCTGCCGGAGAAGGACACTACCTGGTATAGTGTAGCCTGCAGCACAGACTTGAGTGCACCATGCATCTTTGTCCTTAAACAAATGCCAATCGGGTGATTGAGAAAAATGTAGTATTCTTTGTTGTGAAAGTGCAGGTACATTAACATGTGCCACAGTCCTCATCATTTGAAAAATATTGTTGTATATGGGACGATATCCAGACTGTTATAGTTGCACACTTATTACTGATCAGCCATGTCACAGGCACTAGTGAAGGTACCGGACTGTGACTGGATGTGTCCCTCGTTGGCGGCAACCATGGCCGTCCCTCTACAAAAAGCCTTTGCGTGGCCCGACTCTGACCAGTGTAGTTTCTGTAGAGGCACGTGTTAACTAGATTTACCTTCACATTCCTATTAAACGCTTGTCTATTGCAATCTTTACAGATTAATCCTGACACTATAGTGGAGGTGTGGAAGGGAGACAAGTATAATGAAGAATTGTACAATGTGACAGCTGCGGGCTTCTCTGCCATCCTCTCAGCCCCCTGGTACCTAGATTATATTAGCTATGGACAGGACTGGCAGAGATACTACAAAGTTGAGCCGCTAAATTTCAATGGTTTGTTAACTTTTTAATATTAATTCTTCTCAATCTTCTTCTATTTTTGTTAAACATTCTTTAATATCATTCTTCTATCTTTAGGCCATTATAATTGTAACTTTAGTCTAAGTTCAAGTGTATTTTACGTTTATGAGCTGAGCTAAAATCTGTTATTACACATACAGCACCCAGATCCATGGTGTTCAATAGAACTGTTCAGATGAGCGGGGTTTTTTTGCCTCCACACACGGACTGGGTGTCTATGTAAAAAGTGCAGCCTACAATAGTCTGATCTTTTATCTGTTCAGATTCTCCCATTGAACCCTTCAAGACCAAAGGGCGTAACAGCCTTTGGCCAAAAGTCAAAGTCCCTTTGATGGAGCTCAGTGCTGAGCTTGCATCATTGCCCAAAGGTCAGCTGATCTGATCAACTGATGTGTAGCTAACAGCACTGATTGGCTCATTGATTTGTTTTGTACTGTTAACAGTTTGGATCACGCTGTCAGTCACTGACAGCACAATTCAGATTTCTGCGGCGGGGATCGCCCTGTTCCCCGCCAGCATTAGAGGTCTCATGATGCGATCACAAGGCCTTGATGCGCTAATATGACAGTCCTGTGAGAACCCCAGATACTGTCAAGACTCACTTCCAGTGGGTGCCTGGCAAGGAGCAGCAGCACATCTGTGAAGAGAAGCAATCAGACAGTTTAAAATAAACAAGAACAAAATTAAGTTTGTTTTTTTTTTTTTGTTTTTTTTAATTATGGAATAATTAGTTCAAAGTACCCCCCTTTTGCCTCATTGAAAACAAAACTATTAAAGAAAATACAGTTTGCGAGTTTTCTTTATAGTAAAATTTAATCCCAAGAATAATGTGAGAAAGTGTCTTGTTTGAAAGATAGCCGTTCGAAATGTAATGCAAAAATATATTAAGGCATGTAATAGTACGAGCTATATGTAACTGTTATTTGATGTCTGTCAGGAGACAGATGTCTGGATGTAAAGTTAAAAATGTTTTCTTAATAAAATAGATTTATTTAAAAAAAAAAATACACACATTTTGGTATCACCGCTTTCAGAAATGCCATCAAAATATAAAATTATAATCAGATCTGTTAATTGTGTAACAGGGGAAAAAAAGAAAACTGCCGAAAGTTACACGTTTTTGATTGCCAGCCAAGGTAAAACCAGCCCATATCTGGCTGCTTTATCTGTGCTGAAATCAAACATACAGGGGACCTCTGCACACATTTTTTAATTATTTATTTTTACACCCCTGTGATGGCAATGGCAACTAACCAGGCGCCAGCACAAAGGGTGGGGGTGCAACAGTCAGACACAGAAAGAGGGGGCATCTGTGATCGGTTATAGAGCCAGTGTAGTGAATAATGATGGAGTTAATGAGTGGCACGGAAGTGGTGTGCCTGCAGCTGCTGGAATCTTTGTATAATGCTGCTATTTAATAATCATTTTGTTTTATATTTGAGTCTCCCAGCCAAACCTGAACAGTAACACAGATTTCTTAAGGACGTCCATGTTCGGGGTCCGTGCCTGAACACTAGGTGTTTGGTACAGACCCTGATCTTTTACAGATCAGGTTCACCCATCGCTAGTTATAATCACACAGAACTCAGCAGTGAGATCAGGAGGGCAAAGAGCGCCATCACACATCACTCTGGTAACTCTAACTTTATATTTAAAATAAGTTCAGGAGGCGGAGTTATCTTCCAGCCCCATAGTCTGCAGCAGCTCATTTACATAAAATGATAATTGATGATTTCTCCACAACAAGGCACCTGCTATGAGGCTGATTCTTGTCAGCAGTCTATAACCTGCATGTCCATATTAATAGTTTAGTAAGGTAAAGTGGTGACCGATTCCCTTTAATATGTTAGTGGGTCTTTGTTTTGTTTATGAAAAGGAACTTTGTCAGCTCAGCCACTTAGTATTCCTTCCACACTTCGGATATAGAGAGGTCCAGTTCGGATTCGGCTGGAGCTGGCTTTTTAAATGGAGATAAAAAAGGGATTGATCCAATGAAATTCTCTCAAGAGTTAAATATATTAAAACTTGGGCATTTAGAAATACAAAATAAATGTATAGGTGCAGACCTTCTTGTTTCGGCACTCCGTCTTATTCATGGTTATGACCATGTTAAGTTTTATTCTATTGGACCCCCGAGAAAATTCTGCTGCATCAATTACCGTATATACTCGTGTATAAGCCGACCCATGTATAAGCTGACCCCCCCCCCCCTACTTTTGCCCCCAAAACCTGGGAAAACCTATTGACTCGTGTATAAGCCGAGGGTGGACCCCAGCACAGGTATACAGCAGCCCCAGTGGTTAGTATACAGCAGCCCCAGTGGTTAGTATACAGCAGCCCCAGTGGTAGTATACAGCAGCCCCAGTGATGGTATACAGCAGCCCCACTGTCCCGCTGCCGCTGTCCCGCCGTCGTCATTGCGCTCCTCAGTCTTCATCCAGCGTCTTCCGGCTTCCTCTGGCACGCAGACAATGACGTCATTGCCTGCGCCGACCGGAGGAAGCCGGAAGAAGACGTATGAAGACGGAGGAGCGCGATGACGGCGGCGGGACAGTGATAAGTATTCTAATCTCTTCCTTTACAGGTTTGTGCAGCAAGGGGGGGGCCTGTATACTGATGGGGGCGGGCCTGTATACTGTATACCCTGTATACAGTGACTCGCGTATAAGCCGAGGGGGGGACTTTTCAGCCCAATTTTTGGGCTGAAAAACTCGGCTTATACGCAAGTATATACGGTACTTTTTTTTTTTTTTCTCTTTGTGGTCTAATTTTAAGCATTGGATGATTGAAAGCCCTGTTAAACATAGCAATGTCGCTAACTATATCGCTGCAATGTCACAGGTTTTGTGACATAGCTGCGACCTCGCAGCAAAGTCGCTGAGCGTGACATGCCGCAACGACCAGCGATCAGATCGCTGCGGAATGGCCAGGACAATTTTTTTGGTCAGTGGTCTGCCGCTGGGCAGCAGACATTGACGTGTGTGATGCCTTTCTAACCCGATATTTTTCCTGGTAACCAAGGTACACATCGGGTTCGGTTGATCCCCTTACTTTTGTCCATTTAATACTTTTATTATTGTTCTAGTTTTGATCCTTGCAGTCTGGACACCAGATTCGGACCAACAGAGCAGGACATGTCACTGGTGGGGCAGGCTGCCTCTCTGTGAGTGACAGCAGTCTGATCACACATGCCCAGATTACACTTCACTCTGCTCTCAGCCTCAACCAGTGATAGTCAGTTGGTCAGATTCCAGTCTGCAGACAGAGAGGATCAAAACTAGACCAACAATAAAGGAAATTTAGAAGCCTCTCGGAGAGAGATAAGCTCACAGAAGCAGGATAGACGCCAGAAGTACATAGGGAAAGTGTTTAGCTAGGAAGAGTTAGGACAAAAGAAACAAGTTCACATTAGTAGTGGGAAACCCATTTAATAATCTTTTGGACTAACATGCATTTTTAATAAATATAGCTACACATGGCTGCCAGGGACGTATTCATATTAGGGGTTGGAAGACTGAACATTGGTGCTGCTAGAATTGATAACGTGTGCAGCATGATGGGTCATAACCCTAACTTCCATTTTGTTAGAGGTCACCACCATTGCTTAAAATTTTCTGGCTTTCCTTCTCTGCTTGGATCCTTGTGTTTTTTTTTGTTTTTTTGTTTGTTTTTTATACAGCTTCACCGTCCTCTATGAGTTGTCTTTTTAGAATATAATGTTTCCCCGTAGTGCTCATCGTTCAGGTCCTCAGCAGCCACAACCAGTGCAAAGCTTTACTGACTTCTCCATGCCACCTGTACACAATCGCTTGTAGAATACTGTTCTCTGCACCTTCCTTTTGTCATGGCCTCCATATTAGCTGTTTGTCCGACAGCCTTTATTGGGTGTGTATGACATTAATGATGTCTAGTCTTGCTCTCTTGCAGGTGTAAGATACTGTGGCATACTTTATTAAATAAGTGTTTAAATCCCCTCAGCTGAAACCAGACACCATTGTTGAAGTTTGGAAGGAAAAAGATTATCAAATGGAGATGGCGGCTGTCACGGCTGCAGGATTTCAGGTCCTTCTGTCATCTCCCTGGTACCTAAATCGCATTTCCTATGGTCAGGACTGGATCCAAGCCTACAAAGTTGAGCCAACAAATTTTACTGGTGTGTTCTGGCGCCTCTTTACCTCCCCAATTCAATCTTCATGTGATAGCATTTTGGGGAATCCTTCCCAAATGGACCTGCAACTTGTGAGGGCCAGTGAAAAGGGCAGAGCACCACAAACAGGATAATATTAGTACAAGAAGGAGCATTCTCATATCAGAGCTGTGTATACATTAGGCATAACTCATCAGTGTGACCATCAGTCATAGTGTGAGGTCATCGATCCTCAAGTTGTGTTTTTTTTTTTTTTTTTTTTGGGGGGGGGGGGGGGGGAGATTAGAACATATCTATTTGGAGTATCCAGACAAGGCAAGGTGAACTGGGCACTATAAGGTGTATACAGGCCGGTCCCACAGTTCTTAGTGACCAAAAATCGCAGCCTCCATAGCATTGCACGCTCACAGCAAGTTCATCAAGTCCAAGTAAGGGAAACAAAGACCAGCGGCTCTCACCGGAGTAGATCTTTCAAATTTATTCACGATTCCACATGGCTTCCATGGAGCAAGTTAGTGGGGGAGGGGATGCAGGGACGACTGCCTGCCGTTTCGCGGCTGATACAGCTTCCACAGGTCCTGAATGGCGTCTGATGTCATGTCCGGTTACTAAAGAAAGCGGTACACGGACGTCACTGCCGTGATAAAATAGAAACAATTTTAAACAAAAAACAATAACAATTCTGCCACTGAATTACTTTACATGTCAAATGCTTCACTAAACCTTAGAGCACATATTTTGAACTATATTAATCATCCCGGAGCTACCACTAGATTAACTCAATGTTGCCTTATTCCTTCTAAAGCTCGCGCACTATACCATATAACCTCCAGTATAGACTCATTTTAAACAGAATGCTACAATGCTACAATGACATATAAATAGAAACATTCCCAACATTTGCGAAATAGTTAAAGAAGCATTGGATAGATCAACAAGTCCATTGGCGGACTACTTATTAAGCCTCCACCAAACAAGTGTGGCAGATAACCTACCATTTAAATATTCAAGAGCCTAAACAGTGTCTCTCATTGAACTTCATAAAAAAGCTGCCAAATCGTTCATACCCAATGCTCTGCATGCCTTGGAATTAATAATCCAATGGCATTCTTTCTGTAGTAAGATTTTATGCATGTCACCTCCACCCACAGCTGGAGATGCCTTCTCTAGACCTGCGAACGATAGCACATCTGCATTTCCCTTGTGACAGTCTCTTATATGCTGGATAAGTCTAGGACTACTTAACCCTGTGCTGATGGATTTATAGTGCTCTTCCCTATATAAAATCTTCTGCATGGACAGAAAACAATGTAAACTACCCATTTAGTTTTGCAACTAATATATGTGGACACTTTATGCTTTAAACCTCCCAACTCAATGGGATTTGTAATTTCATGATGCCTACAGAACCTGCAATTCTTACAGCGAAAGTTCCCCTTTGGCCGTCTTTTTTCCAACCAGGATTGCTCTTTACTCGCGTTAACACTATTTTTAATTAACAGGTCCTTCAGATTACTACATCTCCTGTATGTAATCAAAGGAGGACCTACACCCAGTGATCCCAAATCCCTGTCTCTAAACTTGAAGGAAAAAACTAAACGCCTTTTTTCAGCATTTCCCTGTTTATTGGCACGTTTTATAGATCTATCAAAGATCTTTTCCCGTGCTTCCTTTAGTACTTTAGAGGGGTACCCTCTTACAGAGAAATTCCTTTCCAACTCATTGCATTGTTGCTGAAAAATTGATTCTTCATTATTCATTCATTTAACTCTTAACATCTGGCTATATGAAAGGGATCGCTTGGTGTGGTTGGGATGCGCACTTTCATAATGCAGTAGCGTATTCGATGTAGAAGGCTTTTTGATCACTAATCTTATTATCATTATTTTTAGTTTCACATTAAGTAATTCTTGATCCCCAAAGACTGACGTAAAATACATGTTGTATTTGTTTGACTCATTTAGGTAAGAGACGAAGGATGGAAAAATCATCCCTCGTTCCCTCCCAAACAATAAAGATGTCATCAACATATCTTTAGGAATAATTTCAAATGTTTCAAATAGGGGTTTAGGGTGGTATACACTACATTATCTTCCAAATGGGCTAGGAATAGATTAGCCAGCGTGCACGAGACCGGGGTCCCCATAGCGGTCCCTTCTAGTTGATTATACCAGGAGTCACCAAAGGTAAAAGCAGTATGTGACAAAACAAACTCTAGTGACTCACAGATAGTCAATGAGGGCATAATCCTGTCCAACTGTTTTTTACAATATTCTTAATGATATTCACTGCCAGATTCTGCGGAATGCGTGTAGATAAACTTTCCACGTCGCTTGACATGAGTTTATACTCATTGCGCCATACAAAATTATCCAGGTATTTCACAAAAGATGGCACCGTTGAAAGAATTGGTCTTAGTATCCAATCCAGATATTGTGACAACGGTTCAGTCAGTGAGCCCTCCCCGGACACAATCGGGCGTCCCGGGGGGTTCACTAAGGTCTTATGGACCTTTGGTAAGAGGTACACATATGGCTTTCTAGGATGTTCAACAAAAAGTTTTTCAGCCTGTTTTTTACCTATGGTCCCCATTTCTACATATTTCCTCAATAAGGTACGTAATTCCCCATTATATCTAAATGTGAGATCTCCACTCAATTTCTTATATGTGGTTGGGACCTCCAACTGCCTTTTTGCTTCCTTATTCTTTTTCTTATTAAGACTAGTGATGAGCGAGCACTAAAATGCTCGGGTGCTCAGTGCTCTGGCCGAGCATCTCAAGATACTCGTGTACTCGGCCAGAGCACCGAGCCCAATATAAGTCAATTAGTGACAGGCTCCGCCCACAGACTTCCGGTTATAAAACGAGTAATTCCGGGAAAGGGCGGGAGGGTGGGCTTTTTCAAATCGCCGCAGCATAGAACACCTTGCTGTGCCTCCCAGAGGGATCCTAATAATCAATCTGCTCTCTGTGAGGTGCCAGCTCACTGTGTGCACTGAAGGGAGCAGTGTATGTGTGTCAGATCGCTATTTATTACCGAGCAGTCCGAGCATCTCGGCGGTACTCGGTGCTCGCCGAGCACCCCGAGTACCGCCGAGCATACTCGCTCATCACTAAGACTACTCCTCCGCCTTTATCTGCTTTTTTTACTTGCACATCCTCCCATTTCTTGATGGTATCAAGGGCTTGTAATTCCCCTTTAGTCAGATTCAATGTGAGATTAGGATATACTAAAGCTTCTATTTCTTTACTAACCATCTCCTCGAACAAATCTATGCTGTTCCCTGGGGATATGGGCGGATAAAAATCTGAATTAACCCTTCCAAGGAAAGGCGTTGATGTTGCAGATTTTAAGACTTTCGCCTATTATTCCGGGTTCCAGACCTAATAATATTTCCACGTCTTCTTTTACTTCATTCAATGAGGAATCCCCACCAAAAAAACCTAAGGCACCTATTGTTACTTGCTTTTGTTTTTTAGTCCTCTGATATAAATTTTTATTTATCGTTTCTTTGAATACAAAAATGCTTAAATAAATGGACCTTTCTTATTGCTTTATACATGTCCACTTTAAAGTCCGAAAAATCAAATTTTTTTTCTATGCAGAAATTCAGTCCTCTTTTTGCGAGTTTCTCCATGTCTGGTGAAATTTCTTGGTCTGTTAAGTTGAAAATCTGCACCGAATCATCATTGTCAGGAACTAGTCCCTCCAGGATACTGTTTTTTTTCTTTTTCCATAGACTGTCGTTCCCTCGTCCCCTAGCAGATGTGCTATCGTTCACAGGTCTAGAGAAGGTATCTCCGGCTGTGGGTGGAGGTGACATGCATAAGATCTTACTACAGAAAGAATGCCATTGGATTACTAATTCCAAGGCATGCGGAGCATTGGGTATGAACGATTTGGCGGCTTTTTTATGAAGTTCAATAAGACACTGTTTAGGCTCTTGAATATTTAAAGGGTAGGTTATTTGCCACACTTGTTTAGTGGTGGCTTAATAACTAGTCTGCCAATGGACTTGTTGATCTATCTAATGCTTCTTTATCTGTTTCGCAAATGTTGGGAATGTTTCTATTTATATGTCATTGTAGCATTCTGTTTACCATATAACCTCCAGTATAGACTCATTTGATACTGCAAAGCTTTAGAAGGAATAAGGTAACATTGAGTTAATATAGTGGTAGATTCGAGCTGATTAATATAGTTAAAAATATGTGCTCTAAGGTTTAGTGAAGCATTTGACATGTAAAGTAATTCAGTGGCAGCATTGATATTGTTGTTTTTTGTTTAAAATAGTTTTTCTTTTATCACGGCAGTGACGTCGGTGTACGGGGTTCTTTAGAAAAATATATTGGAATCTGAGAGTCCTCAGTGGTTGATACCTTTTAATGGTGAACTGAAAAGATGATAAACATAGCAAGCTTTCGGGACACTGTGGTCCCTTTCTCAGGCTGATAATGACACAGATTTTGAAGACACATACATATATACATATAAGCATATGAAACAAAAAAAAAACTCAAAAGTTTTAGATGTTATAGTAACCGGACATGACGTCAGACGCCATTCAGGACCTGTGGAAGCGGTTATCAGCCGCGAAACGGCAGGCCGTCGTCCACAGTCCCCGCACCCCCTCCCCCGCTAACTTGTTCCATGGAAACCATGTGGAATCATGAATAAATTTGAAAGATCTACTCCTGTGAGTGCCGCTGGTCTTTGTTTCCTTTACTTGGATATCTATTTAGAGATCAAGGCTGAAGATTTTAGGTGTAGCAAATGAGATCTGGATACCATATTTCATGTACAGACATTTATAAAGAAAAAAAAAATGGGGAGCCATCTTGCATTGCTGTGTTGTACAGTCTACTTTCTTTGTGTCGTAATCACGCTCTTATGTGATTACTGACCTCATATAAAGCAATAATATTTGACTAGTGATGAGCGAGCACTAAAATGCCCAAGCCCAATGTAAGTCAATGAGTGACAGGCTCCGCCCACAGACTTCAGGTTATAAAACGAGTATTGCTGGGAAAGGGGGGGAGGGTGGGCTTTTTGAAATCGCTGACACATACAACACCTTGCTGTGGCCCCCAGAGGCATCCTAACAATAAATCTGCTCTCTGTGAGGTGCCAGCTCACTGTGTGCACTGAAGGGAGCTGTGTACGTGTGTCAGATCGATTATTACCGAGCATCTCGGCGGTACTCTGTGCTCGCCGAGCATCCCAAGTACCGGGATACTCGTGCGAGTAACGAGTAGCGCAGAGCATACTCGCTCATCCCTATATTTGACACATTCTAATTGGAGTTGATTGATTTTAAGCAGGGTCTTCCATGCTCACAATCTCCTAAATGTGTGTAACTGACTGGTTTGGACTTAAACGATGTCCTGAGCACTTCCACAACGTTTATTTCTTTGGTTTGCTGCCTTAAGGTTGGATATTTAGAGATGTTCAGGTGGTACGAATATATGTGATGCATGACTGTGTTGCTATATTACATCTTGGACATTTCTGGCTCACTCATGGTGCCCTATGGCAGAAGTATTTTTATCTTATGAGCTGTCATAGGGCTAAAGAAGTCTATGAGCCCTGTACTGTGCCTCCTGTATGAACCTGATGGAAAATGAGATATTGGGCGTGTTGTGTGAGACGTTGCACAGTGCTCTTTTTCCCTAGAAGCATTCATTTTAGAAAGGAATAGCTCCATACAGAGTTCACCTGAGTCAGTACATGTCTATAGAAAGCCGCCATAGAGCCTCCGTGTCTGTGCGTGGAGCCATGTTCATATACTTGGGAAGGCACATTACCATGCAGTTTAGCTGCTTTGTCCATTCTGTTATTTTGGTCTTTTTTAATTGCAGAGCAATCACACAACTGCTGGGGTATAATAGTGCTGCTCTAGACCATTTGTCAGACTTGACATTATCCGTGATTGATGATCCTGATTGAGTCTCTCAGAGAAGATTGACTTCAGGCCAACATCCTATTCAGACATTCGTGCTAAAACATGGGTCAATAATGTCCGCAAACTGTGACTATGGCTGATTCTGCTTAGCAGACTCACATAGGAGCTGACACTGACTAATCTGGTCCCTAATTCGACCTGTGGAAAAAATTGCACTATTACAGGGTGGCCCATTTATATGGATACACCTAAATAAAATGGGAATTGTTGGTGATATCAACTTCCTGTTTGTGGCACATTAATATATGGGAGGGAGAAAACTTTTCCACATGGGTGGTGACCATTGCAGCTGTTTTTAAATCGGCCATTTTGGGTCCAGGTTTATTTAGGTGAATCCATATAAATGGCCCACCCTGTATATGTGCAGTCCATTGAGCACGTAGACAGCAAGTCTAACGGAAATTATGGTCCTCTGAACTTGGCTTTAGTCAAGATGGAAGAACGTGCGTGAACCAAGCTCAAAAACAAATGTAACTTTACTAAGTCAGGCTGTGAATACAATCTTCATCCTGTACATTTCATAGTCTCCAGTTTTAAGCTATGGGTGTGATGCAGCCAGTCTAGGAACTCTGCTTGCTGTGTACTCCGGACCCAGTGGCTGTAGTTTGTAGACCACATTGTGAGGATGTATTTGACGTTTCTTGGCACGTTTCTTTTCTTATGTTGATCTTTTACTCGGTGTGTGTTGCAGGATGAAAGCCTCACACACACAGATCTTGTAATATAGCGCCCATAGCAGCACAGACTCTTCCACTTTACCACCTTTAAATTTTTTGGGAGTTGTTAAAGTCGTATTTGATGGTAGCATAAAAATATATTGCCAAGGTTTCACGAACTGATGGATTCCCTGTTTTGCTGCAGGAACTGCAGAGCAGAAGCGTCTTGTCATTGGCGGTGAGGCTTGTTTATGGGGAGAATTTGTAGATGCTTCAAACCTTATGCCAAGATTATGGTAAGTTATACCAATATATTATTTATGATCTATATCTAATGTGAATGCATTATACATAACACTGTGACTGTTGTTCTTGCACAGGCCGAGAGCCAGCGCTGTTGCAGAAAGACTTTGGAGTGACAAAGAGGTCACCTCAGTGGGGGACGCCTACAACAGACTTGGCCAACATCGGTGCCGTATGGTCAGGTAAATTACATATATTTTGTAGAAACATCCAGATAACGTCAAATGTCACGGTCAGCCAAAGCTTATCTCAATTTTGTTCTCATGGGGCTTGTATTACTTGACCAGGGGCAAATGTGACTTCTCTTCCATTTTTCACAAACGAAAAGGAAAAACTATTAGGTCACTTTGGGAAAAAAAATTATTCAGAAACGACAAGGTTTCCAAGCTCAAACATTCCTTGTATTGTGGAAGGATTTCATTATTCAAACGCGTTTTTCTGACGTTTTGAAGAATTCCTCCCCTTGAAGCATTCTTACGATTAGGCCAGAGACGCACGATGCAAGATCCTCGCACGAGTATGTCTTGCCCCAGCACAGCTGCCGGCTCTCAGGTAAAGAGCACGTCGGCTGCATAGAAACACATGTAGGTCCACGCTCTTGTGCAGAGAGGTGGCAGTCGTGCTGGGTGAGACATGTAAGATACGTGTGAGTATCTTGGCATGTGTCTTGCTCAATATGTTTATGGCCTGGTTTGGAGCAAATTCCATCAGATCCATCCAATTCAGAGTGGTCACACGCACTTTCTTTGTCCACCAGATGTTTTTTCAAAACTCCCTATAGAAAAAACTTCAAACTCCTCATAAAACACCATAGAAATAGGACGTTTCTCAAGTGTTTTACGGACTGTGCGAACATAGCTGTTCGGCGATGTCACCTCGTGTGACGGTACCCTAAGAGGGAGGCGACAGGAAGGAGTGCGCATATTTTTTGCGCCCCTCCAGCATCGCTGTCGCATGTTTACATGCGGCGATACCTCCGGCGACGCATCGGTGATCTTACAGGCGCCATTGCCGCTGGGGTTTCCAAAAACCCCAGCAGCGATTCTGTAACATGGGAGCATATGGCTCCCATCGCCTGTAAGATTGCCGTCCCCTTGTTACATGGGGCGATGTGTACACATCGCCCCAGAGTGCTTGTCTGGTTTCAGAGGACTGCTGAGAAACCAGGCGACCACTCTAAGGCATCGCCATCACCTATTTACATTAGGCGACGCACAGGCCATGTCGGCGGCGATAGGCCACGCCCCTGTGTCACCTATAAAATCGCCGCCGATATGGCCTCGTGTGACGGTACCCTTAGAGTATGTGCACATTGAATTTGTTGACGAGGCTTTTGAAGCGTATTCTGCTTAATGTAATACAGAATTGGGCTTTTTAGTTTAACAGGGAACTCACAAGTTGGGCACAATGATATTGCCATTCGTATATGGGGGTAAAAAAAAAAAAAATTGGTCAAATCTTTTGGAGGATTTTTTAAAATATCCATATTTGACTACTCTAGCAAGAAAAATAACTTTTTACACAAATCAAAATGTAGATTTTACAGTCAGAAAATTTTAGCTGCATAACGTATACTGATGTCATATTATGCAGGGACTCTTCCCTAGAGATTCTGTCTGATGCTAAGGTTATGTGCACATGACATCTTCCTCGGGCGGGTGATCCCAGGGGGATGATGACTCTGGAGGAAACAAAAGTTTGTGTGCCGCGACATTTTTGACCACCGGCTCAGCATTTTGCTTTTTCTTTTGTACTGACTTTTTTTCATTTTGTTTTCTTTGGTTTGAAAAACTGCTTGCTGCTTTTCCATTGTTACCTCCATCAGTAACATTGTTTTCACTAACGAGCTCAGGTTTAATGTGCCTGTCGGGCACAAGCTAGAAAAATGCCTATAATATCTAATTTACTCAATTTCAGTGCTCTAAATGTGATCCGTGACCTTCATATGGATGTAATAATACAGTACACATCAGGTGCCAAAAAAAATTATATACCATAAAAGCACACATATTTGACAACACAAAATAGCCCCCAGTTTTCAACCCATAACTATTTATTAAAAAGTTCATTTAAGTGAAAAACCTTCAATTGTAAGGTACCTAAAATGGAATTGGACACATTTATTCAGAATTAGATGTTAAAGGTTCACCAGAAAAAAGGAGAATTTTGTGTACTCACCGTAAATTCCTTTTCTCTTAGCCTCTATTTGGGGGACACAGGACCGTGGGTGTTATGCTGCGGTCCACTAGGAGGCGACACTAAGCAGAATCTGCAAAAGAGTTACGTGGCTCCTCCTCTGCAGCATATACACCCTGGAGCAGGAAGTGCTTCTCCAGTTTTGTGCTAAAGCAGTAGGAGAAGGAACAGAAGAATGACAAGAATCACAGTAAAATAAGGCCTGTTAAGTAAACAGGCAGCCACATAATAACAGTGAGGTAAAACCTGTAACCGAACAGGCAATTACGTAATAACAGTATAAGCAGGCCTGGAAAATAAACAGGCAACTATATAACCTCTCAGGAGTAAGATGAGAACCTAGTAACGGCCCAAAACGGCAACAGGGTGGGTGCTTGTCCCCCAATTAGAGGCTAAGAGAAAAGGAATTTACGGTGAGTACACAAAATTCTCCTTTTCTCCTTCGCCTCATTGGGGGACACAGGACCGTGGGACGTCCTAAAGCAGTCCCTGGGTGGGAACAGCAATGGAAAATCACTATTGATAAAAACAACAATGCACCTACAGGTGGGCTACTGCCGTCTGAAGGGTACAGCTTCCCAGACTTGCATTTCCGAGGACTGAGTGAGAACACTAAAGCATTTGGTAAGCATGTGTCTGCTGGGCTGCCTTACACCTTGTTGCGCTAACTCCTGAGCGTAATATCTGAGTAGCCCAGGAGGCCCCGCGATCGTAGTAGAATGTGCTGTGCCCGCAACCAGAAAGGATACAGCACCATGGAAGAATGGTGCTACCCTAAATAAGGAATAATCTATAAGAGTAATACAATAGGCCCCTCGGATGGATTTAAGCCATCTGATCAAGTATTTGTAGAGCCCGACCTGCTTGCTGTGTTTATCCTTCTGGAAGAAGGAAAAAAGAGGTTTCTAAAGGGAACTAGTCCTGGGTGCGTATATGCGTAGGGTCCTGACCAAGGTCTAGTAATGTAGAGCATTTCCGAACGGATGAACTGACGCGGGCTTAGCGCCGTCAGAAATATATATTCAGGTAGGTGGACAACAAAGGACAACCTTGTCTGGGTGGGAGACCAGAAAAAAAAAAAAAAAAAAAAATCAAAGAGTGGTTTACATGAAAACGCTGCAAATTTAAAGACTCTGCGGAGAGAGGTAATTGCTATCCAGAAAACAACTCCCTGTGTGAGAAGACGAAGGGAATTTTTCCTCATGGTTTAAAAAGTGGTTAGTGTAAAGCCGTGAGGGCGAGGGTCAGGCCCCCGGGTCTGGTAGACTTTGAGGGAGGACAAGTCGGCAGACTCCTGAAGAAAGAGTTAAATGAGGTCTGGTAGCAAGACATTGCCGAGAGGATGAATAAAGATTGTTCACTCCGCGGTCACTTCCGGTGCGCGCTCGGTCGGGACCGATGACGAGCTCCATCATGCTTGGAGAGCGTCGCGTCAGTGCCCGCGTTGCTAGGGTCGTTGTGATCCCTGCAATTAAGCGTCACGCGCAATCAGGTTCGGTGTCTCTTCCTGGGGGGACTTCCGGGCTGTCTGGCGCATTGATGTTATGGAACAGGCTATTGGGATTACTTGATTATTGACCCGATTCACCTGTGAGGGGACTACTTGGGGAGCAGACTATCTTATTCTGATAGCCTCCTGACGAAGCCTGAACGGGAGAAACCGTGTTGAGGGGGGGCGCTTGATTACCAGGTTCACTATGTCTCAAGGTAACTGGCTATACTAATAATGTAACTAACTCTAATTTGCCTGAGGTCCCTTAATTTGAGGTGAGTAGTGTAATTTACACTTTGTAATAGATCTCTTTGGTTGTCTGGTCCTGTAGTATAACTGTGTACCACTTGTTGGTCTGATACATTCAGGTTGTCAGCGATTCCACTTGGTCTTCCAAAGGGGTTGCTGCTGGTGAGCCAGTAGTTTGAGTGCCCCCTTTCTTGCATGTGATTAGATTTGTTTTTATGGGTTTTCTTGCCTTTGTTTTCTATCACCAAAATGAATGTTTGTAAATAAATCTTGTTTTCATATTTCTATTTAATAAAAACTTTATAGCATTTTGGATTGGCTCAGAGGCTTCTACTTCTTATTATGTATGGGAAGGTATTCACGCCTCTATTGTAGGTTGTCATATTTGATTGTCCATTCCTAGGACCCTTGAGGTCTAAAAATTGTAGGTTATTAAAGATTGAAACTTGTCCTTTGAGAGAACCTAAGGACAGGCGTGAGTGTAGGTCCAGTTGGATGGAACTGGAAATCCTTGGAGGGAACAGTGCCAAGGTGAAAGACCACGAGAAGAAAAGAAAATGATCTTCCAAGTTGATGGGATATCTCGTCTGAAGGCGGTGTGCGTGCTCTGATTGAGGTTGCGACAATATTATGTGAACACCGGCCTCAGGGTCACGTTGCCGATTTTTGAGCCGATGAATTATGATGGTAAGACGCTTGAGAGAGAGGGTCTGGACGATTCAGTAGGCGGCATGGTACGTCTGCTATGAGGTTTGCGAAATCGGCGTACGAAGCGCGATTGGGCCAGTGTATGGATGCAAGGATGATTTGCTGACAGTCTAGTTTGATTATTTTCACTACTTTAGGATAGTGGTAGCCTGGGGAAAATGTAGTGGAGTTGGAAGTGGGTCCAGTCCAAGATCAAGACTTCCGACATCCATGACTGTGGGTCGTGAGCCTGGCTATGAAGCTAGGAACCTTGGTAATGAGGTGTGACACTATTACGGCTACTTCCAGAGTTTTCCGGTGATGTCAGAGTTGTTTAAAGACATCTAGATATGGCAAACATATCCTGAGGCAAGCCCTTGGCGACGGAGAAACTGTCTGTCCTAATCATCTACAAGCGGTAGAATAACAGCCGGTAGTACTGAGTTTGTGAATTCCGCCTAGTGAAGAATGTGGTAAAATTCCTCCATTGCCTGGAAACTGCGGGATTCGCTCTAGCGAGTCGACATATGCCACGGCCGTGGCATTGTCAGACTGCCTTCTGAAATGGCGAACCGCCAGAAGAAGGGATAAAATCTTCAGTGTTGGGAACCTCGCCCGAATCTCCCGAAGGTTGATGAGCATCGTTGACTCTGATCAGGACCAATTGTACCGAGTATTGAGATGTAGGTACAGCGCACCTCATTCTGTCCGACTTTCGTCGGTGAATAGTACCTTTCAACTTGGTGGAAGAAATGACTTCCCCTGCGTACTAGTGAGTGGCTGAGCCACCACAGGGGATACTACATGGCTGGTACTGGAAGAAGACACCTCCTGATACGAGATCGTACAATGTTATCTCATGATGTGAGCCTAGATAACTGGGGAGGTCTGAGGAGCAGCTGCGTCAAGGAATAACTACCAGTGCTGCAACCGTGCTGTCACTGACCGTCATGTCAGCTCCGACAGGCTGAGGAGAGTGCGGACTTCTAGGTGAAATGCCCATGCCTAGTCTTGGAAACATCTGACTAGTGCTTTGAATGTATTGGACTGGGTTCTGAAAATACTAGAGACTGTAGTGAAACTGGCGTAGACTTGTGGAGGATGACTAGCCAACCAAGTGTTAATAATGTGTTCACCGCAATAAAGACGCTGCGTTCTCAATCCCTGAAGGTCGTGCGTTGAGGAGGAAATTAACCAAGTATGGAAGAGTGACGACGTCCCTGGAACGCAGGAAACCATGATGATTGCCACAAACCTTGTGACCACTTAGGGGACTGTAACGAGTGTGCACTGAAACGCCACGCTGAGGAATGGTCTTTGCACATTGTAAATATGATAAGTGGCTGCAAGGAGAACAGGCGGGTAGTCATCCTGTATATCTAAGGATGCAAGACATTCTCCGTGTTCCATGGAAAAATTATAATGGAGCGGAGGGAGTCCGTGCGGAAAAATCTGTCCCAGGTGAGTTTGTCTAGCTGAGGCAGTCTAGCGCGGGACGAAGTGCACGTTCTTGTTTAGGGACTACAAGGTAATTGGAATAGAACCTTTAAACCACACTGTGTGTGTAGCACAGTCATAGAACCCTTAAACACGCTCTGCGTGTAGCACAGCCATAATGACGCCCTGAATTAAGGGGGGGCCCTAGCTTGGAGGGTTTTCTGTGATCGACACAACCTCGATCAAAGCACATATAGCGATCTAGACGAGGACCCGCTACATGAATTCCCAAAAGGTTGGAATCTGGATTGCTGACTGCGAGCGAGGCACCGTCTGGTGCCGTGCGATTGGCATCCTCAAGGTATGGTAGCAGACACTGATGCCTGCTGTTGTGTTCTGTTCAGCAGACCTGTGTCCCTAGGGGGAACCCTGTTTCGGATAGGTTACCGCACGAACATGCCATGGAGTCCCAAACCAACAAAACTCCCTTATGGTAAATGGGGTGCTGAGAGCCCCATGAGTACGGTCTTGTGTCCTGTCAAGACACCGTTTAATCATTGAAGTATCGACATTTAGATTCCTTTGATGGAACGTTGATTTAGGGTTCTACCAAAGATGCATAAAGGTCCGAGTCTGGGATTTGGATTGCGAAAACCATCAGACGTCGGAGCCATCATCCTGCTGCATGAAAGTTTCCTAGAAACTGCGACATAGCTGCAGACGTAATGACTGTGTATTTAGATGTAACATTATGTGCTCAGACAGGTACTTGCACCATTGGCGGTTGTGCCTATTAGTGTGTCAACCGCACTAGGCAGAGGGACTCCGCTCGCTGGGTGAGAGTCATAAGAGGTAAAAACCTCCAATGTGGTATGAACATAGGCGAAGTCGTGTCCTTGTGACGACACAGAATAAACACAATACATCCATAGGGTATGCAGTGGATTACGTGTTCCCTGTGCGTACTGAAAATAGTCTGACACCTAATTTCTTCACTGACATTGTACAGTAGCCCGGTATGTTGGTTAAGATCTTGTAGGGCACGGTACACTCATTGATGTGAGTGAGGGCAGCACCATGCTGCAGCAGTTTATAAAATTGAAAATTTCACAGAAAAAAACTGTATTCACAGCAGCACAGAGTATTTCAGGACAGAAATATGTTGGTCTGCCCACTTTTGTACTGGCCCTCCTATTCCTGTGGGAGCCAGAGGGAGGAGAGAGAGAGAGAACAGCAGGGAAAATCCCTGTCCTTTCTGTAAATGCCTGTGACACATGGCACAGCCTGTCAGACATGGTATACAGGGGGAGAGGAAGCTGCAGCAGGGATATATATCCCTGCTGGCTTCCCTGTATCTGCCCTACAGCCTGTCACACTGGTGTCCAGGGGAGGGGGGCAGAGAGAGCTGCAGCAGGGAAGGATCCCTGCTGGTTGACCTGTATATGCCCCCATAGCCTGCTACACTGTTGTGGCATTCTGCCTCAGTGTTTGTGCCCCCGGTGTAATGGCGCCCAGGCTGCATTTGGCGCCGTCAGGAGAAGGAGGGGGCGGGAACCTGAATGGGCGCGCAAAACGAGCGCTCAGAGGAACTTCCCGCCCCTCTCTGATGCAGCCCCGCGTCAATTGACGCGATCCGGAGGGCGGGCGGTGGGCGGGGATAGGCGGTGCCTTCCACGCTAGGCCTGAAGCCGGGGCCTAGCGTGAATTGTGGACCCGCGGATGGCGGGGGGGGTCGGCGCGGAGGTCCGGAATCCCTCCGGAACCTCCGGTCTGGCAGCGAGGGGGGCCATGGATCCCTGCCACCCCAGGTACCGTGCTGCCTGCTTTTGAAGGGGCAGCATAGGTGGAGCAGGGTACCTCTTTCCCCTGCCTGTGCTGAGGGACCTGTGCAGGGAGCAGGGGAGCAGGCTCTGTCCCAGGTCCTTGGAGGGAGTGCAGGGCTGAGTGGGGCTGTACCCGGACCCCACGGGGATCCTGGGGAGATAAGTGCAGCTGCGCTTGTAAGCTGCGCTCCTGTAAGCAGCCATGTGCCTCAGCGTAATAGCCCACAAGATGATTAGGGGAACTGCTGCAGAATCTCAGCCCAGAGTGCAGCGACTGCTGCTGGTACCTATGGTGCCACAGCCTAATGACCCATAGGGTGATCAGGGGGCTTCTGCAGGCATCCATCTAGAGTCCCAGGCCAGAATGCAGCATGTGCTGCTGGTACATGTGGTGCCACAGCCTAATGACCCATAGGGTGATTAGGGGGTCGTCTCTGAGCCTGTGCTTCTGCAGACATCCATCCAGAGTCCCAGCCCAGAATGCAGCATGTGCTGCTGATACCTGTGGTGCATCAGCCTAAGCACCCAGAGGGTGATTAGGGGGACGTCATCTGGCAGGTAGTCCAGCTCTGGCTTCAACTCAGGACCCCGAGGGAGTGAGGAAGGTGGATGTTATGCTGGGCTGTCTCAACTTTAACCCAGCAACCCAACAGTGGGAGGCCGAGAAAAGAGTACGGCATATGTAAGGATTCTCAACTTTAACCCAGCGCCCCAACAGTGGGTGGCCGAGGAAGGAGCATGCCGGGGGCCACGCCGGACCCACTTTTCTTCATTGGAAGAAAAAAAGATGAGAAAAAAGAGAGAGTAAAAATGGTCGTGTGCCTCCTTAGACACTAAGCAAAAAACTGGAGAAGCACTTCCTGCTACAGGGGTGTATATGCTGCAGAGGAGGAGCCACGTAACTCTTTTGCAGATTCTGCTTAGTGTCGCCTCCTAGTGGACAGCAGCATAACACCCACGGTCCTGTGTCCCCCAATGAGGCGAAGGAGAAAACACCTTTTTGCAGAGCAAAGAGCAAGAATTGCATATCATTTTTACATGTGTCAGGCAGACTGCATTATGACATTTGTGACCTTCATAATGAGAAAGGATGTTGTCTGCTTTCCATGGTGCATCTCCTTTAGGGAGGTGGTGGATAGTGATGAGCGAGTGTAATTGTTACTACTTACACAGGTAGTACAGTATTTGCAATATTCATTAATCGGCGAGTATCGCTGGTGCTCATGAGTGATGTCTATTGTGAACAATCTGACATATTGGCAGCTCCCTTCAGTACACAATGGGAGCTGGCACCGCAGTGAGAGCAGAATGAATGTTCGGCCCTCGCTGGGGTGCACAGCCAGGTGTTGTTATATGCAGTGAAAACTCAAAGCCCACCCTCCTGCCCTGTACCGGAAAGACTCGTTTTATAACTGGATGTGAGTGTGCAGACCCTAACATTGGACTCTCCGTTTGGACAAAGTACTCATTACGAGTACAGGGCGTACGAATATTTGGCTAATTCCTTATCCCTAGTGGTGGATTTTTCACTATCATCTGGGCGGAATCTTTTGAGCCAAACTTGAAGGCTAGAGGGGATACTGATGGTTTCCATGTTAATCCTGTCTAGCTCTTCAAGCACTAGTTCATGGGCCAATTTTTTCAGATACGCTCTTCTATGGAGTGGTTCAAGCTCGTTTTCAAGGTATCACTTGTGAATTTATACCGCCCAAATTCAGTATAGTGAAAAATATGACCATTGACCAGCACCTGCTGACGCTGAAAGTTGAGCACATCTGATCAGCTGTATCTACACCCCCTTTGGTTGTATTATAATCTGAAGCAAGAGGAACAATGTGCCTGAGAAGCACACTTTGATTTGTCAGAAAGCTTTTCTTATTTCTATGACATAACCAAACTTTGCAATATCCATTCATAAAACAAGCTAAATTAAAAGTTGTGATAACTAAAAATATAAAATACCAACCTTTTATATAGTGTGACATGTTTGGGAACAATGTGTCTGAGAAGTCAGCACACTTGTACTGCAGAGACTCAGGACAGCAGATATACCGTATTTTTCGCTTTATAAGACGCACTTTTGTTCCCCCAAATTTTGGGGGAAAGTGGGGGGTGCGTCTTATAAAGCGAAACTAGTAGCTGTGCTGAATTGGAGGTGGAATGTGGGGGTGAGCTGTGGTGTCTGGGGGCTGTCAGGAAGCTGGAGGAGGCTGCAGAAGCGGCCCCGTGGTCACGTGGGGCCGCTCATTAACTCCTGCAATATGCACTGTTTCCCGCTGTCAATCACCAGCGGGAGCAGCCCATATCACAGGAGTGTATGGAGCGGACCCGCAGCTCAGCGGCTGCAGCCACATGTGAACTCCCCATTAGCAGCCCCAGCATGTTATCTGCCCCAGCCATTGTGCCCTGCTGGCCTCCATAGCCACCACAGTAAGCCTGCTTTATCTTTGTCCCTGCCGCAGCCGCCCGTGTGTCTCCGGGGCCGTTTGTAAGAGGACAGGTGAGTGAGTGGGTGAGGGGACCGACTCTAACCTGGTTAAGGTTGTGTACCCTCCTCAGTAAAAAAACACGTTGGGGGCGTGGCCTAGCGGGCAATGTGAGCGGACGCAGTGTGGAGATCTCCCGCCGATCGAATCACTGTACCGCCGCGGATCCCGCCACCTGAAGCCCCAAACTGCCGAGTGTGACGGGGGAGACTGCCAGGACCCGATCGCCGGTGTTTTGGAGCCCGCACAAAGCCGCAATGACGAGGCGGAGGCAGCAAGATGTGGGAAATGCTGGAGGTGGAGGCTCCCAAGATGGCGCCGCAGCGCGGGAGGCTGCAGAGAAAGAGAACGCCGCCTGCAGACATAGGATGGCGGCTGCAGCAAAACTGGAGCGGTTCTCCAGGAAATCAGAAGGAGTAAAGGTGGGTGCTGGAGGAGAGGGTGCGAGTGGCCCAACAGTAGAGGAAGAGGATTCCCAATCAGAGGGAGAAGCTGGCACCACAGATAAGGCAGACCCGGCTGTGGGGGAAGCTGAAGGGAGCCCAGGAGAGCCTGTGTTGGAGGGAGAACCCACACTGAGGGATGTGTTTTGCCTAGTGTCCTCCTGCAAAAAGACACTGACCACTGTGGCTGAACAAGTTCACAGATTGCAGGGGGAGATCACCAACATAAATATAACCATTAAAAAAGCAGATAAGCGCATGGCTGCAGTGGAGGAGAGAGTGGGAACAGCAGAGGATACTATTACAGCCATGCAAAAAGCTGAGAAAAGGCACAGCCAGCAGCTAGCAGAGGTGATTGCAAAGAATGATGACCTGGAGAACAGGTCAAGAAGGAACAATATCCGTATAGTGGGCATACCGGAAAAAGCAGAGGGGAGAGACCCCACTGGATTTGTAGAAACCTGGCTGAAAGCAAAGATTGGGGAACATGTCCTGACTAAAGTGTTTGCAGTTGAGAGAGCCCACAGGGTCCCCACACAACCAAGACCACCAGGGGCAGAACCCCGCACTGTGCTGGCCAGGATCCTAAATTACCGAGACCGGGACATTATTCTGAGGAAAGTAAGAGATGCAGAGGATCTGACAATTAATGGGCAGCAAATTGAAATGTACCCAGACTATTCCCCAACGGTACAGAAGCAAAGGATGCAATTCAAGGGAGTTAAGAGACGCATGCGTGACATGGGGATACAGTACTCAATGTTTTTCCCAGCAAGGCTGAGAGTGATTGCTCTGGACAAAGTTCAGTTTTTTACGACACCAGAAGAGGCTGCCCATTGGCTAGATGCAAATGCTAAAAAGCTTAAAGTGACAGTCGGCTGAACGGTGGCAGTGGACGAGACTAAAAAGTTAAGCAGTGGTATTCCTAAGTGTGCCACGGGAATTAGTCGAACTGTGCTTGTGTAGAGGACCAAATGGGTCTTATACCCAAGAGGCTATACTTTATAGCCCTCAGAGAAAAGGGGGACATGTTTGACCCGTTATGGGCTGTTTATCTTCGTTGATTCTAAGGATTGGGGTGGGAGGGCTGAGGGTGTATCCGGACAACTTCCGTAGTATTACAAATTTGGGAGTGAGCCCGGATAGTGTTGGGAGATGCGGTGTATATCCTATTGTAAATTTGTAGTGTATATCATATGTATGATAAGTTGCATAACGATTTTCTTTAAGGCGGGAGGAGGAAGGAGGATTGCAATCATAAGTTTCAAGGTGCCGAGCAGATTGGGCGCTGGGTATTGGAGACCCACTCTCGGTGAGAGACGAGATGTTATGGGAAGGGAGGGGAGGAGTCAGGGGGGAAGGGGGGAGGGGGGGCAGAATAATTTGGGGGGAGGGAAAGACAGCACATGGCCTGGGACATATTGTACACATACGATTATAACAGTGAATATGGGAGAATATATTAGGATATTAAGCTGGAATGTAAGAGGCCTCTCCGATGTGAACAGACGGACTACCATTTTACAACATATAAAAGACCAGAAACCGGCAGTGATTTGCTTAATGGAGACACATCTGGTAAAAGATACACAGGGGGCTCTACAAGGGCGGTGGATTGCAGAAGCGTATCATGCCACATACTCCACGTACTCCAGGGGAGTGTCGGTACTGATTCCTATGACAACAAAGTATGAATACGTAGATCACCACACGGACACGGAGGGACAATATGTCATCTTGGTGTGCAGACTATGGGGGATATTTATGGCTGTTGTAGCTATGTATATACCCCCGCCGTACTCAAGTAAAAAAATCAGAGAAGTGATGGAATGGGTGGGACGACTTGGGAACATTCCAATCCTTTTAATAGGAGACTTTAATAATGTCCAAGACAATTTTTGGGACAAACACAAGTCTAACCCAGAAAGAACACAGAGTCACATAAACACCATTCGGTACCTACGTTAGGGAGCTGGGGTTGAGAGACTTATGGAGAGTGAGAAACGAAGAAACGCAGTGCTTCTCGTGTTATTCGTCAACTCACAATACTTTATCCCGCATAGATATGGCACTGGGTAACGAACAAATGGAGGCGATAGTGGCAAAGGTGGAATACCTGCCAAGGATAATATCTGACCATAAACCCATCTGTGTGTGTATCCAGCGGGCGGAGTCTGGCATGAGGAGACAGGGGGGCTGGAGACTTCACCCGGCGTGGCTACGTTCGTTGGATATGAACAAGTTGTCCACAGAGGTTGCTGAATATTTTGATTTAAATGAGGGGAGCGCAGAGCCACAGATAGTATGGGACACTGGGAAGGCATACCTAAGAGGACTTCTCATTAGAGAAATTAGTCGTTGCAAAACAGAATCAAGACGGAAAGAAAAGGCAGTGGTAGAGACCTTGAGTGCGGCGGAGGAAGAGGTGATTAGAACTGGTACACGGGAGGCTGGAGACAGGCTGAAGGAGGCACAAGAGAGGGTAAATCAATATCTACTGGAAAAGACACAGAAAAGGAGAGAATTTCAGAAGTCCACCTTTTATGAGGAGGGGGAAAGGGTGGGCCATATGTTGTCGGTGGTGGCGGCGGCCCAGAGGAGGACCCCATTCATATACTCCATTCAAAAGATGGATGGTGACCTGACTGTGGATAGTGTGGAGATAGGATCAGTCTTCACAGACTTCTATAGGGGTCTATACTCCTCTGGGTCGGACGACACTGACGAGAATGTGGTATCGTACTTGCAAGGGGTTAAATTACCTAGATTGTCGACAATGGAAAAGGAGGGGTTGGAGGGACCACTGACAGTCATTGAAGCCAGTGCTACACTCAACTCCTCAACTAACGACAGGGCTCCAGGAGGGGATGGGCTTCCGATTGAAGTATACAAAAATATGGAGGAGGTACTGCTGCCTAAACTTAGAGAAGTATTGGAAAGATCGAGAGAGGGGGGGGTGCTGCCCGCATCCATGAGAGAGGCGATTATCATAGTGATACCAAAGGAGGATAAGGACCTGAAACATCCAGACTCCTATAGACCAATCTCACTTTTGACATCAGACGTCAAACTCTTGGCAAAGGTGTTGTCTAACCGGCTGTCTGGGGTTGTCAATAAATTGATCCATCCGGACCAATCAGGCTTTATGCCGAGTAGGTCGACGGCAATTAATATAAGGAGACTCAATTTAAATATGCAGCTGCCGGTTGACAATGCCGGCCGAAGAGTGATAGCATCCTTGGACGCCCGCAAGGCATTTGATAGTGTGGAGTGGGGGTACTTGTGGGCGGTCATGGAAAAGATGGGCATTGGCCCACAATTTCTCTCATGGGTGAGGTTACTGTACTCTCAACCAGTGGCCAGGGTACGAGTAAATGGGATACTGTCACAACGCATAGACTTATGTAGGGGCACGAGGCAAGGGTGCCCACTGTCCCCCCTCCTGTTTGCCATAGCGGTGGAACCATTGGCGGCTGCGATACGGGATGCACAGGAAGTGGTAGGGTTCAGGTACGGGAATCTGGAGGAGAAAGTGGCTCTGTACGCAGATGACATCTTGCTGTTTTTGGAGGAACCGGGAGAATCCTTGGGTAGCGCCATGAGATTATTTGAGAAATTTGGAGACGTATCCGGCTTGCGTATTAATTGGACCAAGTCTACGCTGTTAGCTTTAGACGAAAGGCTGCCTAGTGCCGTGGAAGTGGGGGACTACGTATTGTGGATAAATTTAAATATTTGGGAGTGTGGGTCTCAGCCCCAATTACGGAATACCTTACTATCAATCTGTCCCCTGTACTGGACCTTCTCAGGGCAAAGGTGGCAGCTTGGAGTAAACTATGCTTATCTGTGGTGGGCAGGATAAATCTAATTAAAATGGTTTTGATGCCTAAATTGTTATATATATTGCACAATGCTCCCATCTGGGTCCCACAGAAGAGATTCAAACAGATTAATACCATTTTTAGGAGCCTAATCTGGGGGAAAAAACAGGCACGTTTGAGGCTGGAGATCATGCAAAAACCTAAGGATGAGGGAGGTCTGGCATTGCCGAATCCATACATCTATTTCTTGGCGGCTCAGGGACAACATGTGAGGGGATGGGCGCAGCGAGCAGAGGGCCCAGTGGTTCAAAGAGTACTGGAAAAGGTAATGGAGAAATGCCCGCTGGTACAATGCTTAGAGGATGGTACCATGTACTTGGCGGGGAAACTAAATCCCACTCTGCTTCTATATCATAAGCTGTGGGAGAAACTGAAACAGGCGAGGGGCATAACACAGCTCACCAAGTATTCTCCACTGTGGAACAATCCTAACCTACAGGAGATACGACGGATGGGATGTTTACATGAGTGGCAAAATAAGGGCATTGGATATGTGCATCAGATAATGGCTGGAAATAGCTTAAAATCATTTACACAACTAAGAGGTGAATTTGGACTAGGAGAATCGGGGATGTACCAATACATGCAGATGCACCATGCCTTCCAGACACAACGAAAGGCTGGGGAGATCTCCATACAAAAAGACATAGTGTTGGATTATGTGTGTGGCGACGGACCTACGAGAGGAGTGATTTTCACGATGTATGGTGACTTGCTACATACATATTCGCTTCAATACCCGACACGGGCAAAAACAAAATGGGAGGCGGAAGTGGGAGTTATAGATGAGGACAAGTGGTCCTCCATTCTGGAGTGGGTTCCGAGTTTATCCCTCAATGAACCGGGCAGACTGTCCCAGCTGTATCTGATATATAGAGTCTACCGGTCCCCTGCCTTTCTGTTTGGGGTGAATTTGAGACCCACATCGGAGTGTCCTAGATGTAAAATGGAAGGGGCTGGGATATATCATATGATGTGGACATGCTCGAGACTGTCAACATACTGGTTATTGATCATTAACAGGATAGAAGGGGCATATAAATGTGCTATACCAAGGGAACCAGTGGTGTGCCTACTGGGCTATGTGGACGAGATTTGTGTGGACCCCAACTCAAAAATAGCCATTGCAAGACTGTTATTTATAGCAAGAAAACTAATAGCCAGATTCTGGATCAGGGAGGAGCCTCCGTCCAGGAGAGAGTTTCTGACACAGGCAAGCTATGTCTCCAAGATGGAGAGTAACATATATCGCAGACGTGGGAGGGACAGTGTATACACTAAGATTTGGTCTCCATGGCTAGAATATGGTACGTAGGAAGAACTGAATATATAAATGTAAATCGGGGGTGTATGAAGGAAAGAAGGAATGAAGGGAGGAAGACTGTAATGAGATATACTTTAAAAATTGTTGATATGATTTGTTACTGGTGATTGCTGTCTGGGAAGGGGGAGGGAGGGTAGGGGGAAAGGGGTTTCAGAGATTTAATGACAAAATGTATATACTGGACATTTTCATGTATGTTTGATTATTTGTTCAATAAAAATTTATCTGATTAAAAAAAAAACACGTTGCCGGGGCCTCCTGGTCCTTGTAGCCTGCTGGACACAGCTCCTGCCGACTTCCACATTCAGCCAGGTCACATGGGCTCACGGTCATGTGATCCGGGTCTGACATCATCAAAGGTCCTCAAACTTCTCAGGCTATTCAGAGTGGGAATTGAACTAGTGAATCCCACAGCACAGGACCTTTGGTGAGCCGTGAGTGTTGTTGTCGCTGCCCATAACAAGCTGATGGTGAATGAGGAGGTGAGAGGAGATTAAATGTCACACTGCCATTAAGTTGATGTGCACCTTGTGCCCGAGCTGGTGCTGCTGCCACACAAAGGAGGAGGATGGTGGAGGTGCCCTCTCCTTGCACTGCACTATGTGACTGAATACTGTAAGTCACAGCTCATCCTCTGTACATAGAAATAGTGGGAATGCATGATTTACACCATCTCAGTCTCACCCTCTCCAGACACAGCTAAGGTGGCACCGTGCCATAGAACACTGAGATGACATTCTACACAGAGGTGCAATATATACCACACTGAGGTGTTGTGCTGCACAGAGGTGCAATATATACCACACTGAGGTGTTGTGCTGCACAGAGGTGCAATATATACCACACTGAGGTGTTGTGCTGCACAGAGGTGCAATATATACCACACTGAGGTGTTGTGCTGCACAGAGGTGCAATATATACCACACTGAGGTGTTGTGCTGCACAGAGGTGCAATATATACCACACTGAGGTGTTGTGCTGCACAGAGGTGCAATATATACCACACTGAGGTGTTGTGCTGCACAGAGGTGCCATATATACCACACTGAGAAGACATAGTACAGTGAGATGCTATAATAGTACACTGAGGTGTTGTACTACAATGAGATGCAATAATACTACTAGACAGAGGTGACATAGTACAGAGGTCCCCAACTCTAGTCCTCATATACGGTATATGATTTGTAAGACAGACACTGGCATTATAAGACAGACCCCATTTAACATTAAAAATTATTTTTTTTTCTCTTTTCCTTCACCAAATTTGGGGGTGAGTCTTATAATCAGGTGCATCTTATCAGTTACCGTATTTTTCGCTTTATATCAGGTTTCACAAAGAGGGAAGGTATTGAGGGGGTTGGGGAATTTACTGACAATCTGGTGAGGAGGGAGAAATGAAGCTACAAAAGCTGTGCCTGTCAGATCAGTTGTTCCTGACTGAGTTAAATAAACGCTCAAAAAAAAAAAAAAAATGCTTCGATTTATAAAGAATAGAGCTGTTCTGAGCAGATAAAACTGAAAAATGAACTATAAATTCTTTAACAACCCGGCATATTTGGAAGCGAAGATATTCAAAGGCCTGATCATAAATGCAGCAAGTTATTTTTTACATAGAAATGCATTTGTATTTTCCCTCTATTGAATGTTCTGTGTGCCCTTTTTATTTTTTGGATGACCTCTTGTGCATGTGCCCTCTGATATTACAGACTTCATTGTTCATGGTGCAGATTTCGTTGCATGATGTAATTTCCACAAAAGAACAAAATAAGTGATTGAGTAGGATTGCTGCATTAGGCTTTATTCACACGTTTGATTTTTCAGTACCATCAATGTGAATGGGTTTTCTGAATTCTCTAGCACATGCTTATTTTTTTTACTTACTGATTTTACCTAATCAATGTATCTTTGCAACTAAGGGCCACGTCACACACAGAGATATCTGTGCAGATATTGTTCACAGATCTCTGGTTGCAGTGAAATCATGGACAAATTGTTCCATTTTGTGGCCATATACAAATAGACCTATGTGTCCATGATTTCACTGCAACCAGAGATCTGTGAACAATATCTGCACAGATATCTGTGTGTGTGTGACGTGGCCCTAAGCAGCGTGTCAGTTCCTTCAGCATTTTTCACCCATTGAAATGAATGGAGGGGGAAAAAATCAAGCAAAAATGAGCCAACTCTGGGTTTTGTTAAACAAAAATCTTCAGCAAATTATTAACGTGTACACGCCATTACATAAGGAAGCATACAGCTGTCCTCTGGGACACAAGAAAAGGGGAAACCTGGTCCAGCAAAACTGCTTAGAATTATCTGAAATTGGAGAAACTCAGCTGCTGTATTGGCCAATCCATGTGAGCCCGATAAGGCCAATACATCAGCTAAGTTTCTCCAATTTCAGGTAATCCTAAGCAGTTTTGCCATGTCTTATTTTCTCTGTTACATTCTACATTAGCTTCATGTATTTGCCTTCTCTAGTATTTACACAGCAGTTTTTCTAGACCAGGTTTCCCTTTTTCTTGTGTCCCAGAGTGCAGCTGTATTCTTACTTCTAGATGTGTATTTTCAGCTGGCACCTGTTTACACTGGTGTCGCCGGTCAGTTTCTTCATATATTATGACATGCCATTATAGCCATGAACAAAATATAAATGACCCCCATTAAAATGAAATATTCATATATAAGTACATTTAATATTATTTTACATCTGCTTTTCCCTAGACGTGGCATCTCCGCAGAGCCGCTCTTCACTGGATACTGTGATTATGAGCCAAAAGTCTAGACATATGAAGTAAAAAAGGGACGCAACAATGCATTGTGGGCCAAATAAAGTTTACCAATCACAAGGGGGTTATCAATTAATTATTATTCTGCATGGGTCAGCAAGCTACGGCATTCCAGCCTATGGGAAGCCTAAACTCCCGTTACGCCAGCTGTAGGGGAATGATGATGGGGATTGTAGTTTCTTAACAGCTGGAATTGCACAAGTTGATGAGCCCTGATGTAAAGCTTTAAATCAATGATTTATTTTTTTTTAAAAAGTTAAATTGTAAACTTTCTTTACAGTTTCATGTAATAAAGTTCTTACAGTGACTCGTGGTGTTAATGGTTTCTGTGGAAATGCTGTGTGCCCCCTCACCTGTTATTTTTTTCTTTATTTTGGACCCTTCAAGCTTCTGTAATTTCTTTACTCATTGGAGAGTGACTGCATCTACCCATTTCTAATAAGTCACCTTAGTTTATCTGTTTGTGAAGTACAAGCTGACATTGTGATTGGATTCAGGGACCAATTCTTGACCTTTTTGGCATTGTATACATTTCCAACAAGGCATTTATTGGAAAGAGATGAGAAAAGTGGCTTGGACCCCAAAGGAGAAGTCATTTTACTCAGATTTTTTTTGAGACTGGGTAATTTGGAAAGATTGTCACAAAATCAAATTATTCCTGCTGTGAGCATTCATATTGAACTTGCCATTAATTTCTAACAAAGGACAACTGTTCGGGTCTCCATCTCCTGAGGTCACAGATTCACAGATGCATTGGTCACATGTTAATTGATGTGACATAATAAATTCTGATCCGTTCACATGATGGTATTTTAAGAAACACTCATAACTAGAGATGTCCTGGTAGCATTTATTCCTGAATTACATCTAAACTGATCAGATGAAGGGCTGAGAAGGAAAATAATTAATGATCCTGTGTGTGTAAGCCGTCTGTATCACAGCCCAAAGGTTATGAACCTAAGGGGATATTTGGGTGCTAAATCTACATGAGGAGCCTAACTGTAGGGAGAAATGTAACTTTACTCCTGGCAGGCAGCTGTGCAAAATAGAAGGCCTTGGCCCGATTAGTGGCCATACATGCATATTAGATGAGTTGGCATGACACTAGAAGCTGCCTTTGGCTAGAAGTTAAGCAAAAATCTAACACTGCAAAACCTTAGCCAATGTGGTCTTGTTTCATGGGGTCAAAAACCAGAGTATCTGGAAACTGTGCTCATGCCTGGTCTCCCCTTCTATAAATTTACCCATCACCTTGTTATGGTGTAAGCCACCATGCTACATCACCTGTGGGTACTGAATGATGGGCAGATCACCAGCTCTGTGCAGATATTGCAGCAGTGTATAGCACATTTTCAATAGGCAAAGTATTCAGGTTCTGTGTCCCTTCCCCTGGCGAAAGACATTATAGAAGTATATATAATAGTACAATAATTATGAACGATACAAGGTACAGGAGGAGAGAAGACCCGGCCCGCGAGGGCTCACTGTCTACAAGGGATGGGTGAGGATACACTAGGAGGGGGTGGGGTTGGTTGTGCAGCGGTTTGGTGGACTTTGGATGGATTTGTAGGTCATGGTGTTGAACTGGAGTCTCTGCCAAGCCCTACACTGGCTCCCCATTCCCCAGAGTGGAGATGCCAAGGAATAGTGGGGAGACAGGTGGATTAGTCGGGCAGCAGAGTTTAGGATAGATTAGAAGGGTGCCACAGGGGAGGCCAGAGAGCAGGAGATGAGGGCATGCACAAGTGTTTTTACAGATTCTTGGTCAAGGAATGTACAGATCTGGGAAACATTATTGAGTTGAAGGTGGCAAGGGCTTGAATATGTGGTTTGAAGAAGAGGGCAGAGTCGAGGATTACCCCCCCCCCCCCCCTCTCCCCCAGGCACAGAACATGTGGGACTGGGGAAAGAGAGAAGCCATTGACTTTGATGGATAGGTCTGGTTTGGTAGAGCAAAATGGGGGGGGGGGGGGGGGGGGGAAATGATTAATTCTGTTTTTTGTCCATGTTCAGTTTTAGAAAGCCAGCAGAAAAAGATGATATAGCGGACAAACAATGTGAGATTTTGTTTAGTAAGGGAGTGATGTCAGGTCCAGAAAGGGAGATGTGTGTCATCAGCGTAGAGATGATGGTGAAAGCCATGAGACTTTGAACTGTCCCAGGCTGAAGAGAAGAGTAGGGGGTCCTAGAACTGAACTTTGGGGAACACTGACAGACAGGGTGAGATGAGGTGGTGTGGGGGAGGAAGACGCTGAATGTTTGTTCTGTTAGATCTAACAAGATCCAGGATAGGGTCAAGTCTGAGATACCAAGAGATAAAAGAATATGTACCAAGAGGGAATGGTCCATGGTGTCAAAGGTCCAGGAGGAGGAGGATAGAAGTGTCGCTGGCTCTTGGTGGTTAGGTCATTGGTGACTTTAGTAAGAGCAGTTTCGGTTGAGTGATGCGGTCGGAAGCCAGATTGTAACTGGTCAAAGAGGGAGCAGGAGGAGTGGGGGGGGGAGGACAGTTCAAGATGGACATGCTGTTCCAGCAGTTTTGGGCATAAGGAAAGCGTGATTTGGGGCGGGAGCTAGACACAGAGGATGGGTATGACCAAGGCATGTTTAATGGATACGGGGAAGACTCATAGAGCCTATACACATGCCAATATTTGGTTCATGTTTCCTTGGTGGGCACCACGTGTACATTCTAAGTGGATGTTTTGTGTAGATGCCAACTTGTGTATGTATGTACTGGATATCCTATCTTGTGTATAATGCCTCCATGTATTGAAGGAGGTAAGGTGGCTGCTTAGCATAATAGTAATAGCCTCTTTCCTAGGGGAGAGGACAAGCTGGGGCACTGATATATGAAGGGGACATGAGAAAAAGACTGCCCGCAGAGTGAAAGTTAGTACAGCTCCTGCTTCTTACACCCCCCCCCACCCCCCTTCAAAAAAAAAATAAAAAAAATCAGATGGTGATTTGGCTTATTTTCTAGCAAGCCTACTGGCTAAACTTACTAGTAATATTGTGTGCTCAGCACTCGCACAGTCCTACAAAAGACCCACTCCTCAACTTTTGCTGCCTAGGCCACTAAGAGCCCAATAGCTAAATTTTGAAAGTGGTCAAATGACCCACACTTTACAGATCGACCAGTGCTGCCCTTAGTCTGCTGAATCTTCGCTTCCAGCACAGTGTGTGGCTTTAAGAAAAGCCTCTGTGGCTGTTGCATACTGGGCCAGAGTGAATCCGTAGGCTTAGCATTCAGGATTTTTGCAATATAGAGAGTAAGAACACAGGAGCTCAGAACCATCTACCCTCATAGCAAAGGGGAATGCAGATAGAGACAGTGTTTTTCCTAAATAAATATAAATTAAAAAGGTGAGACGGGTAACATGATTGTTGTGCTCCTTGAATAAAACAGCCAGAGGAGACAGTTATGGGATAATGAACTCATTGATGTCTCAGAAGGACTGTTGAAACCACTTTGCCTGCTTCATAGCTTTGGCATGATGCATTGGGGTGGGGGGTGGGGGGGGGTGAAGATATAGGTAATCTCACAGCCTCTATTTTCAACCTGTTCACTTCAGCTTACCCAGGTGTACCTGTTGGGCAGCATGGGGGCTCAGTGGTTAGCACTGCAGCCTTGCAGCGTTTGGGTACTGTATTCAAATCCCACCAAGGACAACATCTGCAAGGAGTCTGTTCTCCCTGTGTATAGGTGGATTTCTTTTGGTTTCCCTCCACATTCCAACAACATACAGGTGGAGAATATAGATGTTGAGCTCCAATGGGTACAGCGATCATCACATTTGATCAAGTGCTGTGGAATTAATAGCTCTATACAAATGAATAAATATTATTCACAACTTTTACTTGGTTAGGAAAGTAAGCTGGAATAGTAGGGAGAGCAACAGTGGTCCTTAGAGTGGTGGAAGCAGGAGGCTTATGGTTTCCTTGCCGCCTTCTGATCATCTGCCTGCAGGAGGGGATAGCTGGTGGAAGGAGCTTTCAAGAAAAAAAAAAAAACCCTGGATAGGTACTTCAATTTCACCACCAAATAGATATAAGGAATACATGTTCCCGGTGTGTAGTACAATACTAAACTGGTTGCCGTCTCCTGTTCCCAGCGCCGCTCCAGTCCTCCTCTTCGCCATGTGACTGGAGTTGTGGAGGGATAAACTGATTTTTCAGTGGAATAAACCTGTTTTATTCTATGAAGACTTTTCTACAAATAATACAATATAAACCTGGAAATGATGAGTGGCCATGTTTATACAAGTCCCTTCTTCCTAAGCAGAGAATGCTGGTCCTGGGCGTTCATGGCTTCATAGTTTGATAGCTCCAGGGTAAACGTGGCTCTGCCTGACGTTACTGAGCGCAGATCAGTGGAATAGCCCTAAGAGAGAGAAATGGGAATATTGTGTCAGTAGTAAAGGCTTTACACAAAGCCATACTAGCCTGTATCTTCTAATAAGATGTGTGTATGATATAGCAAGTATATGTCACAGTACAATGCCATGAAGAATATGCAAGTAAAATCTTTGGCATGTCCACATTTGGGCAAACATGTTTCTTTTGCCCCAAATTTCACTTATGTAAAAGAAGAAAAATTATTATTTACCATCAGTTCTGCAAGTGGTGCAAGGGCAATCACAACTTTATTATCTAAGCGATCCTGTATCTCCTGAACGTTGCCTCTTCTCTGCGAAAGGTCAGCTAAGACATTGCTCAGGTATTCTTCCCCTATAGTAATTTCCAACCTCATCAAGGGTTCCAGAATTTGCTTTCCTGCTGTCCTTAGTGCCTATGAGACAACCGCACAGAAGGGTTGTATTGAGCCACATTACTGTTAAATCACCCGTCTGGTGGAGCAGTAAAGTGTGCACTTACTTTCTGCATGCATCGTGATACACAAGCAGACACCACAGTCATCGAAGTGCCAGGTAGGACAATAAGTTCATGGACAATTACTCCAACATCCTGCAAGGGACAACCGAGCAGAGGACCTGAAAAAGATAATTCCATACATTATGTATCATGTTAGTCATTACCACAGGCCCTATGAGATTTGTCATTTATCTAGATGCATTAGCTACAGAAGTCACTTTTGATGAATTTGAGATTACTTGCATTCATTTCCAATTGCATTGAAGTACCAATACAAGTCTATGGGTCCACGAAAATCAAGGACAGCACACAGTGTATCCGTGCATCAAGAAAAACACTGACTGTAAATACAGAGCAAACGATGACAACACCAGCACCATTTTTTGCGTATGTGACAAGACTGATGTCTAATTGAGCTCTTACTTCTGCTTTGATTCATTCTTGTCTTGACTACTGCAACTCACTGCAAATTTGCCGTGTTCCCAATTAAATTCTCCTGTCCCCAATCTATCCTGAGTGCTGCAACCAAGATCATATCTGTCTAGCAGATACACTAATGTCACCCCACTGTACCAATCATTGCACTGCTTGCACATTGAATATATAATACAACAAAGTTATAATCACACTCTCCTACAAAGCTCTCCACAGTGCTGGACCACTCTACATCTCCTGCCCCCTTCCTGGCTACATCCCTACCCATGTCCCCCGTTCTGCTAATGACCAAAATTTAACATCTTCCAAAATCCAAATCTCTCACACCTGTCTGCAAGACTCCTCTAATGCTGCACAAGTTCTCTGGAATGCACTTCCTCCAAATAATAGGGTTAATTCCCACTTTCCAGAATATTTTAAGCATGCCCCAAAAACATAAGTCTCCCTAAATAAATTTATCACCCCACTAGTCTAAATGTTCCCAGTTCTCCCTTCTTACATTTTCCTCGGAATCTAATCTTTTCCATCATCTCTTACCGCATAATAGCACCTTGCATTGGATCGTATACAGATATTGGCTGAGGACCAGTTCATGCAGTCTTCCAAAAGTTTCCTTAGGGTATGTGCACAC
The DNA here is from genome assembly GCA_033576535.1 of Allobates femoralis. Classification (NCBI taxonomy): domain Eukaryota; kingdom Metazoa; phylum Chordata; class Amphibia; order Anura; family Aromobatidae; genus Allobates; species Allobates femoralis. The sequence goes on from JARQOC010000003.1 coordinate 775,976,208, forward strand.
TGGTAGGCGGGTTGGTCGGCGGCGGCTGGGCAGACCCGCCAGGAAGCTCTGCAGCCGTCCACCGGCTTCCTGGCGGGTATGTGCGGCGGGTGACGGGCGGGTGCACAGCGGGTTAGCGGCAGCGGTTATGCAGCGGCTGGAAGCAGCACATGATTCTGCTTGCAGCCGCTGCAGAACCGGCCGGTTTATAGAACATGCACATTCGTTGCTAACCCGCTGGGAACCCAGCGGGTTAGCAACAGATGAGCATGTGTAAACCGCCGGTGTGTGCACAGCGGATGTCGGTTTACATAGGTTTTAATGTTAATCCAAACGCCGGTTTGGATTAACGTAAATTTACATAAAACCGACCGGCGGTTTACACAGCTAAACCGACCCTAACCCGGCATATGTGCACATACCCTTATAGGTTATACAGATAGCTGGACCATAAGCTAGAAGCATGTTTACCTGTTGTGCAATTCCAACTTCCTTATAGACTGTATAGTATATAGGTCCCTCACTCTTCAGGGGTGAACTGGTGCATTATTATTTTTGTTAGGGCTGATTCAGATAGAACTCATACCTAGGATGGTCCATGGAGTTGATCACATGTCTGTGTATTATTGTAGTCTGAGTGCTCCTCACAAAACCACAGAGACTTCACTGACTTTGGTCGAAGTCTTGGATCAATTTAACCAATGCAAATCTATGGGTCCATGAAAAGTAAAAAAAATTCTAATAGCAGTCAGAAGTGATCCGGTTGCTGCCCGTGTTGTACAGACTGACTGACATAAGAAGGTTGAGAAACCTCCCATCAATTTTATTTTTTTTCCAATATAAGAAAAGAAGGTCTCGCTCAAACCCCTTTTAAGGGGAGGTGCTCAGGGAAAAGTAAATCTCAAGTAATACAATATAACCCGGCACTCTACAATTTGTACAATGATAGACAGTAGATGTCAACTCAGACCATCAGATTGTTTTAATGAGTATCACTCAGTTTTTTGTTTTTTTTTTGAACCATCAATTTTTATTATTTTCATCATAGAAAAGAAAAGAACAAAAGTACACGTGCCATTGTCTTCATCCAAGACAGTAGTAATATCAAAGGATAAAAGTCATAGCTTACAGAATTTAAGAAATAAGAATTAAACATTAATGTATTCAAACAAATATGTTTCTGAGTCTTTTCTGAGAATCCAAATATACTCATATAGTGTCCTCTGAATTTGTTCAATAAAAGAATAATAAAAGAAAACAAATAAACTAAACTAATAAATTGATAAACTAATAAACTGTCTGTTTTATGTCAATTTCTCAGCCTGAAAGGCTAATTAACCCTATGTAAGAAAAATCTATTCTAACTTTTTTCTGAGAGCATTAATTCTACTATATGATATAGTTAAGTTGGTGCTAAATTAGTACTAAGAGAGCATAAACACAAAATAGTTTAAAAACCTGTCACTTTGCAGTGTCATATCCGTTTCCCACCACAGTCAAGTCAATTTCAACCGCCCCAACGTTCCATTGAGGTCCTCCAGGGCGTACCATGACGAATTCTTGTAGGGCGTCATCAACAACTTAATTTCGGTGTCTCCCAATTCCCCTTCAATAAATGGCCTCCATTTTAGAAAAAACTGTTTTGCCAATCTATCTGTATTTCTTAGCGTTTCTAAGGATTCTAGATCCATGACTTTTTTGAGACTCGCACACACCATATCCAACCCCGGATTGAGCCAATTCTGGAGGAGTAGCCTCTTCGCCACCATAGTAATCGTGTGGAATAAGATATGTGATTGTTGTTGTTCCCCTCCTCCCCCTTCCGTTCTGAGATGAAATAACCACAGCATAGGGTTCAAACTGTATTTAATCTTAAGCAGTCTCGAGGTCATATCTCCTACCCTGGTCCAGAACTGCTGTGTATCCACACAGGACCACATTCCATGTTCCAGATCTGTCCCATGTACCCTGCATTTGGGGCAATGAATCCATCTCCCTGGGTTGTTAGGTGAAGGTGATAAATTGAAGCCCTGTATCGTCCCATGCATAAGGCGAAACTGTGAATCCCTCCATCTTTCGTCAGTTATATATTTTCTGACAAGTCTCCACCCCTCTAGTATGTTTTGTGGTAGGTCTGGAGCATTCAACAGCTTCTTCCATTTTGAAAATAATTTTTCTGAGCAAAGTGGTCTGAGTGTGTCCTGTAATTTCCCATATATATAGGATATAGAGGTGTCATTTACTCCCAATGCCAACAGGTCATCCCATAAGGAATGCTCCAGCTCCCCCGAAATGTCAAGTAGGTTGGATCTGAGGTAGGTTAATATCTGTTGACATTGTAGAAAATGTGTCCTCGGGAGGTCAAAATTTACCAAAATCTCTTCACCCGTCATCCATCTCTTTTCATCCCTATGCATGAGATCGCCAACTGTATATCTCCAAGTTCGAAAGAGTGCATTGTCATATCCCAGTTTGAATGCTGGGCAAGCCCATGGACTCAAACCCCTAGAGATCTTCCAGGAAAGGTGCATTTTGTTCCTCACACTCTTCCACGTTAGTATCGTGTCCCTACAAATAGTCGTATTCTTGATATTTGTTGGTATGTTAGCCAACGGGGAATGTAGAAGTGAAGGCAAGTCCCACGGTTTTGACAACTCGCTCTCCAGCCCCACATCAGCAAATCTATTGGTGCTTTTGACCCAATCTAAGACAACCCGTAGTATGCACGCTAAGTTGTACCCCCTAACATCTGGCAATCGGAGCCCCCCCTCCAGCTTTGGCTGTAGTAAAGTGTTGAAGGCTATTCTAGATTTCTTCCCTCTCCAAAGGAATTTTGAGAAAGTACTGTTGAGCCTCTTAATATCAACATGTTTCAAAAGTAAAGGAATCGTCTGGAGAGGGTAGAGCATTCTTGCAAAGCTTATCATTCTGATAAGGTGGGCACGTCCCAATAACGACAAGGGGAGATTTTTCCATCCGTCGAGCTCCTTTTCAATTTTGGCTATAATCGGGGTAAAATTTAGTCTGTAAATCTGGCCAGCTGTTCTTGCTAAGTGAATACCTAGATATTTAATGCTATCTTTCATTACTTTAATACCATGGAACTTGTTTCCTTCCAAAGTCTCCTTTCTCCCCTTGATAAAAAGGATCTCGCATTTATCCCTGTTTAGTCGCAGGCCAGAGAATTTGCCTAGTCTCTCAATGTCTGATATTATAAATGGTAGGTCTCTGTCCGGATTTTGTGCGTATATGATAATGTCGTCTGCAAATAGTGACAATTTCATTTCCTTTTTTCCTATTTTTAAACCTTCATAGGGGCTGCAGGATTCTAGATATATTGCTAGAGGTTCAATTGCCAAATTAAAAAGCAGGGGGGACAAAGGGCAGCCCTGTCGGGTCCCCTTCTCCAATCTAAATGTGTCAGAAAGGAAACCCGGCAGACTGACACACGCTCTCGGGTGGGCATAGAGGGACCTAAAAAACTGACGAAAGGGACCCTCTAACTCAGCGTAGTCCAACACCCTATCCAGCCATGACCATTTGACATTATCAAAGGCTTTTTCAGCGTCCAGAGTGATCATGGCTGGATTTTCTCCCAAACTCCCAGTTTGTCTTGCCACTTCGTCTATAAGTAACATCGCTTTCCTAATGTTAGTGGCGGTCGAACGTCCTTTGATAAAGCCTGATTGATGAGGCGCTATTAATTTTGGAAGGATTTGTGCCAGTCTATCGGCTAGTATCTTAGATAAAATTTTTAGGTCTTGATTAATAAGGGAGATGGGTCTGTAACTTGCCGGGTCTGTTGGGGGTCTACCCGGTTTGGGAATTAATTTAACATGAGCCATGTTCATTCTGTCCGGGATAGGGGAACCCTGTAGAAAGGAATTGAAAAGATCTTTTAGAACGGGCGCTATTTGGGCTTTCAAAGATTTAAAGAAGGCCCCGTTAAAGCCATCTGGGCCAGGGGCCTTGCCCGGCTTCAATGAGCCAATGGCAGATTCTATTTCCTCAGCTGTTATGGGATTATTTAGGAAAAGGGCATCATCTGAAGAGATTTTAGGCAATTTAATCAAATTTAACCACGGACTCTCTTCTAGTACAGCATCTCCTGTTTCACTATATATAGAGGCATAATATTTCCCTAGTATTTGCACAATGTCCCTTGGGTCAGTCACAGCGTTCCCATATTTATCCCTAATCATCCTAATTTGGGCGGATGTCTGTCTGCCCTTGGCCAGACGTGCCAGAAGACTACCAGCTTTGTCTCCAAATTTGTGTAAGTCTAACTCGAGTCTGGACTTATATAGGCCCTCTCGTCTCTCAGCCCACATATCGAATTCTTTCTTCGCCAATAGCCAAGCTTCTCTATCTTCATCAGACAGACTGTTTATATAAGGAATAGGCCCCGCGTACAGTAACACTAGCTTTTAAATATTGGTCCTTGACCTTCCTTTTCAACCTCATGCAATACGCCATAATGTTGCCTCGTAGCACCGTTTTAGCCGTCTCCCAGAACAAGGAAGGGTCAGTGCGATGCTCTCCGTTGTTCATGGAAAAATCCGCCCACCACTCCTCGAGGCATTTGATAAAAGTTATCCTCCCGAACCATAGTGTCTGGGAATCTCCACAAATAATCTGTCCCCTTCTGGTAAGTGTCCCTCGTTTCCATGACTACTGGGCTGTGGTCTGAGATGACCATGCTCTCAACCGTGACCTCGTTTACTCTTTGAAATGTCAGGGTGTGTGGCAAAGAACATGTCCAGCCTCGACCACGAGCTGTGAGCGTGCGAGTAGTGGGTAAACTCTATCTAGAGGATGAAGTGAGCGCCAAACATCACTCATATTGCACTGGCTAAACAGGTCTTCCAGAAAATGAATCTCAGAAGAAGTTGTAACCCCTGGGCCAGTGGGTCCAGACCTCGAGCTGCTTTGCCTGTCTTCCTCTTCATTAAGCACCATATTAAAGTCACCTCCATTCTGTTGCTTTCCTGGTCAATTAGTAATTGGGCTTGTATGTTGCGTAAGAAGGATTTTTGCGCTATATTAGGGGCATATATGTTGTAAACGCTGAAAATGTCTTTTTGGATTTGGATATTTAAGTGAATCAGCCTACCCTCCTGATCTGTGTCAGACGATAGAACCGTGTGTGCTAGAGATCTATTGATCAAAATCAGGACCCCAGCCTTTCTGTTGACTGCCCCAGAGCCGTAGATCTCTCCCACCCACATCTTCTTCAATCTAAAAAAATCCTCAGATGTCAGGTGGGTCTCCTGGAGCATGGCCACATCTGCACGCAGACGTTTAAGATGTCGAAGAACCATCATACCTTTCGCTGGGGAACGTAGCCCCTTCACATTCCACGAGACCCACCTAACCATGATAGCGGAGCACAATTAATTTCATCAGAGAATTGTTTGGGATTAATCGGATACGACCAAAACGTTGGGAACTCTCACAAATTTCTACTACTTGAGCTGTCGGAACAGAAGACAGTTGTACAGAAACAAATAAGATATTTCTATGCTCTCCTAGAATTGTCAATAAAGCTCTCTTTCCTCTTCTTCTAAATCTTCCCCTCCCCATGACACAGTCAAATGACTTCTCTTTTTTGCTCTCTGAAAAGTCATCGTCGCTCCTAACCCGCCACATATTTTGAATATATAAGAGTATAGTTAAAACGGCCAACTATCCCTGAACTATCAGCCCCCACCCCCCTCTTTCGTCAAAGAATTAGTAACATTATCAATTGGGCCTATCCATCTCTCTAACCCAGTATGTGTTATAATAATCTACTGAAAATAAGATAACTTTTGCCCAAAACAATAGGCATAACAGTCAGTATGTGATGAAGAGAGAGAGAAGAAAAAAAAGAAAAAAAAACAACACCACACAACATACCAGGGAAAAATCACCCTAGCCTCAAAAATGTTTCTCCTCGGTCAGACAATGGTGGGCATCTGTGGAGATCCACATCGGATTAGAGAATGCGTCGAATAGTCTTATTGTGGAGGTTTAGGTCACGCTGGTTTTTTCTTGTTCCATCTTGTTGACGGCTGTCGCTGTTGTCTTGGCGTTGAAGGTCTCGACGGTCCCTCCTCCATAGCGGAATCTGAACGGAGTCTATAAGATCTAACAGAGTCCTGATTCAAGTCGATTGCGTCCACTATCTGGACCGGGCCAGGAGATCCTCCAGGTCTGGGTGAAACGTTATTTTTCTTGATCTCTGCCATCGCCTCCTCAGGTGCAGTGAAGGACAACATTACTCCTTCAGGTGAACGAAACTTTAGAGTGGCCGGGTAGTTCAGCTGAAAGCGTGTATTTCTTTTATAAAGAATCGTGCACACCTCACTGAATGCTCTTCTACGTCTCGTAACCTCAATAGAATAATCGGCGAAGACTAGGATTTTATTTCCCAGTACCACAAGGGGATGACGTTTGGCTTTGCAAGCCCGTAGGATCTCTTCCTTATCCCTGTGGTTGAGGTATTTAGCGATGGCGTGGCGGGCTTTATTGGCATCTCTACCTCGTGGGGAGTTGCTATCTTCTCCCCCACCTTGTGGCTCTCTGGGTGGACCGATTCTATGAGTACGTTCGGTTTTACACCTGTGAGTTAGACCCAGTGCTTTAGGTAGTTCTACCTCGAAGATCTCTTCTAGTTGGTTAAGGGGGATCAATTCAGGGAGACCCACAATTTTTAAATTGCTCCTGCGTGACCTGTCCTCAATGTCATCCAGTTTATTTAGAACATATTCATTCTGTTTCTGGAGGGCCTGCAGCTGACGTTCTAGATCAATTACTTTATCTTCCGCTGAGAAGATTCTAGTTTCAGCTTCATGTAGTTGCTGATCATGGGTATACATTTTGGCTTTTATTTCTTGGGTGGACGCCATTACTAGATCGGAGATTGCTTTCTTAAAATCATCAGCAAGGTAAAGAGCTATGCCCTTAGCCAAAGACTTGAAATCTATCTGGTAAGGTGAAGATAGCTGATCATAGGGCTCTCTGCTGCGTCTCTCCCCATCTTCCTCCTCACACTGCTGCTGCTGGGAGAGCTGCTGGGAAGACTTCTGGGTCGGAGCTATTTGATCCAGGGTGTCTGGCGTCTCCCAATCATCTGTGGTAATGTGCCCCTCCATCCCTGTCAGCAGCTCCTTCTGTTTCTCTAACGGAGGGTGTACCTGATCTTCCATGCCCTCCTGCCCTTTTGCGCCCGCCATTACCTTTTTGGCGCCATTATGTACTGCCTCCTGGCTATGTGCGCACAGTCCTCCTTCACAGCCGCTGCGCGTGACATAGCGGTCCATCGTGGCTGGCGGTCCCGATTTGGTGCCCGACATTATGGAGGGGGTTAGGTGGGGGTTAGCCAACGGGTGCCCAGGGATAAGGCTAGTAGTGTGTGGCGGTCTGCGGAGCTTCACTCACCCGCGACTGCTCATAAAGGCGCCGGAACCGGAAGTATCACTCAGTTTAATGGAACATGATCAATCCATACCGGCTCGACCAAACTGGTCTTCACAGTGGATACTGGAGCTGTGGTGTAGTAGGGAAAACAATCGGTGAAGGTCCTCCACAGTTTATGGAAGGAAACTGCACCTGTGGGATAATGTGGATAAATTCATCCACTAGTGGCCACTCTTATGGGTAAGGCTCATGCCACCAGAATACTGGGAGACTCTTCTCCAGAGCGATTTTTTTTCCCCCCCCCCTATCGCCAGTAACAAGGTCTGATGAGCCTTACCCATGTGAGTGGCCACTAGTGGATGTATTTATCCACATTATCCCACAGGTCTGGTTTCCTTCCATAAACTGTGGAGACCTTTCACCGATTGTTTTCCCTACTACACCACAGCTCTGGTATCCACTGTATAGAGCAGTTGGTCGAGCCGGTATGGATTGAGCATGTTCCACTGTACTGAGTGATACTCATTAAAACAATCTGATGGTCTGAGTTGACGTCTCCTGTCTATCATTGTACAAATTGTAGAGTGCCGGGTTATATTATATTACTTTTATTTTTTTTCTGTCAGAGAAATTGATGAAAATCTGTTCAAAGCGCTGATAACACTCGGACCGGTTTATCAACATACAGAAAAACTACTGTGTGAAGGAGCTCGAGCCCCTTACTCTGTAGTGACTGATATATTAATAAAGAAGGATCTGTACAAACTATAACGCCAACACACAGCACTGTACAATTCAATAATTATTATGCTGCTTGTACAGATGTTCACAGTGGTGTCATTCCTATGATCTCTGGTCAATCATCGCTCATTACATGCAGTATGCCTGATCTCATTATTGACTAGGCTATGCACTACTACATAGAGATGTCTGCCTTCCTCAAAGTGATTTTCTGCTGTATTGCTATCAGAAAGACATTATCAACCCAAATCTGCTCCAGCGCCGCTCCTGGTCAGATATGATGACATGATGCAATGTCTCGACAACTAGTCCCCTGACCCTGTAGCCAGACAGTGGTATCAGTCTCTGCACAGCCTGATGTGATGACCTCCTATGACTCAACTTTCAGAGTGACCATGGATTCAAGTGGTTAGTGTGGCTTCTCAATATAGAACAAAGCACAATGTCGCTTTAACTTGTCTCTAAAGGTATCGTTACACGGTACGATATAGTGAACGATATTGCTGAAACGTCACGGGTTTAGAGTTGGTCAAACATCATTAAGACGTCGTTGCGTTTGACACAGAGATACGACTATGATAAATCGTTGGATCGTTGATCGCAGATTTGAGAACATGTTCTCAAATCAAACGATCCTCGATCAGCCAACCTGCTGCATCGTTGTGTGTGATACCGCGATAACTATGTCGTTACCGACTTCGCATATTCACAACAGTGAACAAGTATCGTTCGCAGGGTTGTGTGAATGATAGCTGCTCGCCACATCATCTGTGTGTCGTTCACGATATGTAGACATCTCACCAATGATCTCAAAAAGAAGTCCTAACGACCGTGCTCCTGTGAGATTGTTACGACATTGTAGTCTGTAACGGTACCTTTAGTCTAATATCTGGATATGTATTGAGAGGGGGGTAAAAAAAAAGTCTGATGAGCACATCAAGAGTAGGCTTTTATTGCAGAGGTACCCAACTCCAGGCCTCGAGGGCCACCAACAGTGCATGTTTTCAGGATCTCCTTAGTGTTGCACAGGGGTTGGAATTACCTGTGCATTTGATCACATTAACACCTGTGCAATACCAAGGAAATCCTGAAATCTTACACTGTTGGCAGCCCTCAAGGCCTGGAGTTGGGGACCTCTGCTTTATTGTGTAGGACTAGGAGCAAATAGCAACTGATTGGAATGTGGTGCTAAGCTGGACCCCACCAATCTGCTGATGATGACATAACAGTGATGGCGAGTCTATGGCACGAGTGCCAGGGAAGGGCACGCAGAGCCGTTTCTGTACTACCGCTTTGAACTGCCGGCGCCAGAGCTGTGTCGGATCAGAGGAGATCTTCCTCCTCTCTCTGACACGCTTTCCTAGCCCATGCTCCCGGACAGCATCATGTGACCGCGCTTAGTGACCGTGCTTAGGAGATGACAGAAGATGTCAGGAGAGGAAACCTGCAGCAGTGGTGAAAGCGGGAGCAGGAAAGGAAGTATGATTTTTTTTTTTTTTTTTTTTAAAACCTCGTACAACAACCAGGATGGGGCATATTATGTGATGAAGACTAGGATGGGGCATATTACTATGTGAGCGGACAAGGATAGGGCATTACTACCAGGGGACAAGATGGGGTATATTACTATGTGATGGGGACAAGTGTGGGGCACATTACTGCAGGATGGGGCATATTACTGCAAGGGTAGAAGGATAGGGTATTACTGCAGGATGGGGCATTCCTACATGATTACTACAGCATGGGGACATTACCATAAGAGGACAAGGATGGAGCATACTACATTGGGATAACTATGAAGACATTACTACAAGAAGGGGGTCAGGATAGGGACATAAATGCATGGAGATGGTCAGGATGGATCATATAGCTAGGGGAAGATCAGAATAGAGCACATAGCTAGAAGGAGAGGGGCAGGATGCAGCACATAGCTAGAAGGGGAAGGTCAGGATGGAGTATATTACTACAAAGAGAAAGTTAAGATGAAGCACATTATTAAAAGGAGAAGGTAAGGGATGGACAAAATACTAGAAGGGAGGGTCAGGATGGAGCACATCGCTAGAAGGAGAGGGTCAGGATGGAGCACATCGCTACAAGGAGAAGGTCAGGATGGAGCACATCACTACAAGGAGAAGGTCAGAATGGAGCACATCACTACAAGGAGAAGGTCAGGATAAAGCCCAAGGAGATGGTCAGGATGGAGCACCTAACTGCAAGGAGAGGATCAGGATGGAGATATTACTACAAGATAGCGACCAGAATTTCAGTATGAAATCTGCTTGCATTCCATGATCAAATCTATCTCCTATCTGTCTAATATTCTGCATTTTTTCCATACATATCAGTCCACCTGCTTTTTCTAGAAAGGGCAGTGGCAGCAGCTCAGCTTCAATATGCAGTACACATGAGCTGTCTGACCACTGCTGAAGAGAAGACTGCAAAGGTAAGTTTAAAATCAATTAATTGTTAAAATAATTGAATTGATCATCAGTGTTTCAGGACTACATGTCCCGTACAGTAAGAGAGTTGGCATCTGCTGGCTCTCCCCCTATGTGCAGCGCTTGTGATTACCACTGCTGTAATTTAGGTTAAATTACTGTGTTGGCATTTCGCCATGAATAATTCAGTTTTGGGTTGCAGTTTGGGCACTCGGCCTCTGAAAGGTTCGCTATCACTGACCTTTAATATAAAACATTGCCTATAATATGACTCTTGATCTTTTTAAAAAGGCTATTAAGCTACATTTTATAAAAATCTGATTAATGCAATAGGGGATGAAGTAACTTATTATTTGTAACTAGATGGGTGCCCGATGCACAATGCATCGGGATTCTAGCAGAGCGAGTCTCTGACTCGCAATGGCCGCTTCGCGGCCAATGCTTCGCGCTGCTAAGGCGACTCGCCATGCCCGCTGCGCGGGCATAGCGAGTCGCCTTAGAGCTGCTCGCAATGGCCGCTGCGCGGCCAATGCTTCGTTCGTATCCACATGACCACGCTGACTCGCAGCGAGAGCGGTCTCAAAAGGGGCAAAAATCCCATTCGTGATTATATAATAGATACAGCCAAAGTTAACAGACATTTCTCTATACTCCTCCTTCTAGACCTGTCCTCTTCCTTTGACACAGTCGACCACTCCATACTATTATACATTCTCTCTTCCTTTGGCTTCAAACACCTTGTCATATCCTGGATCTTCTCTTACTTTCTGACCGCACATTTAGTGTCCCCTCTCCCACACTACCTCCTCATCTAGCCCTTTCTCTCCATTAGCGTTTGGCAGGGCTGTGACATAGGACCCCTACACTTCTACATCTATACCTTTGGCTGATCTACCCATGGCTTCCAGTACCACCTCTAAGCTGATGACACCTAGATTTAACTCTCTGGCCCAGACATCACCTCCCTGCTGTTCAGAATTCAGGAGTGTCTATCAGCTATACCCCTGTTTCTTCTTTCACTTCCTAAAGCCCAACATGGACAAATGTGAACTCATTATCTTTCCTCCATCTCACATATCGTCCTTATCCTTCACAATACATGACATCACACTCTCGCCTGCAACTGAAATCCGCTGCCTCGGAGTAAAACCACACATCCAAACTCTCGCCACCTCCTGTTGCCTCCAGCTTAAAAATATTTCCCGAATTTGTCCTTTCCTCAGCCCTCAATCTACTAAAATGCTTGTACATGCCCTTATCTCCCGCCTTGATTACTGCAACATCCTCCTCTGTGGCCTCCCTGCTAATACTCTTGCACCTCTCCAGTCTGTCCTCAACTCTGCTGCCCGACTAATCCACCGCTCTCCTCTGCAAATCGCCACATTGGGTCCCAATTTCCCAACGAACTCCGTTCAAACTACTAACACTGACCTACAAAGCCGTCCATAACCTGTCCTCTCCCTATATCTCTGAACTATTCTACTGATTTCTTCACTCACATAATCTTCAATCTTCCCAAGACCTCCTCCTCAGCTCCACACTTATTCCTTCCTCACCCAATCACCTTCAAGATTTCTCCTGAACATCCCCCATCCTCTGGAATTTTGCGCCCCAATGCGTCATGCGCAGATCCTTCAGACAGAACCTGAAAACCCATCTCTTCTAGAAAGCTTACAGCCTGCAATGAACACGCTGCCACCTCACCATCACCAGAGCTGCCGCCTCACCACCACCGAAGCTGCTGCATCCCTGACCTAATGTCTCCTCCCCTGTCCTATAGAACGTAAGCCCGTGAGGGCAGGGTCCTCTCATCTCTGTACCAGTCTGTCATTGTTAATTTGCTTACTGTAATTTATATCTGTACTAGTAAAAAGGCCCGATGCAATTGCATCGGGAGCAGGGTGAAATGAATTGTGTGTATACAGGCGGGCCAGTGGGTAGCAGAGTATACAGGGGGCTCTGTGGGTAGCAGAGTATACAGGCGGGTCTGTGGGTAGCAGAGTATACAGACGGCTCTGAGGGTAGGAGATTATACAGGTGACTCTGTGGGTAGTAAAGTATACAGGCGGCTCTGTGGGTAGAAGAGTATACAGGTGGGTCTGTGGGTAGTGGAGTATACAGGCGTGTGTGGTGGTGGTGGCAGAGTATACAGGTGTGTGTGGTGGTGGTGGCAGAGTATACAGGCGTGTGTGGTGGTGGCAGAGTATACAGGCGTCTGTGCTGGTGGTGGCAGAGTGTACAGGCGTGTGTGGTGGTGGCAGAGTGTACAGGCGTGTGTGGTGGTGGCAGAGTATACAGGCGTGTGTGGTGGTGGCAGAGTATACAGGCGTCTGTGCTGGTGGCGGCAGAGTATACAGGCAGGTGTGGTGGTGGCGGCAGAGTATACAGGCGTGTGTGGTGGTGGCAGAGTATACAGGCGTGTGTGGTGGTGGCGGCAGAGTATACAGGCGTGTGTGGTGGTGGCGGCAGAGTATACAGGCGTGTGTGGTGGTGGCGGCAGAGTATACAGGCGTGTGTGGTGGTGGCGTCAGAGTATACAGGCGTGTGTGGTGGTGGCGGCACAGTATACAGGCGGGTGTGGTGGTGGCGGCAGAGTATACAGGCGTCTGTGGTGGCGGCAGAGTATACAGGCGTGTGTGGTGGTGGCGGCACAGTATACAGGCGGGTGTGGTGGTGGCGGCAGAGTGTACAGGCGTCTGTGGTGGTGGCAGAGTGTACAGGTGTGTGTGGTGGTGGCAGAGTGTACAGGTGTGTGTGGTGGTGGCAGAGTGTACAGGCGTGTGTGGTGGTGGCAGAGTGTACAGGCGTGTGTGGTGGTGGCAGAGTGTACAGGCGTGTGTGGTGGTGGCAGAGTGTACAGGCGTGTGTGGTGGTGGCAGAGTGTACAGGCGTGTGTGGTGGCGGCAGAGTGTACAGGCGTGTGTGGTGGCGGCAGAGTGTACAGGCGTGTGTGGTGGCGGCAGAGTGTACAGGCGTGTGTGGTGGCGGCAGAGTATACAGGCGTGTGTGGTGGCGGCAGAGTGTACAGGCGTGTGTGGTGGTGGCAGAGTGTACAGGCGTGTGTGGTGGTGGCAGAGTGTACAGGCGTGTGTGGTGGTGGCAGAGTGTACAGGCGTGTGTGGTGGTGGAGTATACAGGCGTGTGTGGTGGTGGAGTATACAGGCGTGTGTGGTGGTGGCAGAGTGTACAGGCGTGTGTGGTGGCAGAGTATACAGGCGTGTGTGGTGGTGGAGTATACAGGCGTCTGTGGTGGTGGCAGAGTGTACAGGCGTGTGTGGTGGCAGAGTATACAGGCGTGTGTGGTGGTGGAGTATACAGGCGTCTGTGGTGGTGGCAGAGTGTACAGGCGTGTGTGGTGGCAGAGTGTACAGGCGTGTGTGGTGGCAGAGTATACAGGCGTGTGTGGTGGTGGGGTATACAGGTGTCTGTGGTGCGCTCGTGCAAGGCAGGGGTTAAAAAAAATAAAAAAAGATTATGCTCACCTCACCCCGAGCCCCCGCCGTCTTCTGCCGTGTTCCGCCGTCTTCTGCCGTGTTCCGCTAGGCTCCCGGTGGCTGTGCAGGCTCCCGGTGCCTGCAGTGATCTTCTATCTACTGAGAGTGAAGGACCTGTGGTGATGTCAGAGTCACGTGACCCGCGATTTGCCTGGAGTAAGCTGGTGTCACGTGACTCTGACATCACCACAGGTCCTTCACTCTCAGTAGATAGAAGATCACTGCAGGCACCGGGAGCCTGCACAGCCACCGGGAGCCTAGCGGAACACGGCAGAAGACGGCGGGAGACAGCGCGGGCTCGGGTAGAGGTGAGGATTTTTTTTTTTTTTAGAGTAGTGCGGGTCTGCGGCTCGTGATGACGCTGCGCGTCATCACTCGCAGTCCCGCGCAAAGCATGTTGGGATTCGGCTACAACGCCCGAAATCCCAACTGCGGATTATATAAGTAGATTTTGTATGTAACCCCTTCTCATGAACAGCACCATGTAATTAATGGAGCTACATAAATGATAATATCATAATAATTACAATAAAGTACAAATTCTGGTATGAGAAAAGGAACAAACTTGTGCTGCCTCACCGGTGAGGTAAGAGCTGTGGATGCCGTTTTCTACTGCTTCTTTATAGCTGTCTGCACTAGGTGGTAGAGTACCAGAATATTGAATAAATGGACCATCATCAGAGAGGGGATTTACTTCCAGCTCTACTGTCACTTGGTGCCGGGTGTCGCCCATCGCTCTGTCCAAGGTATCTATTCATTAACAGAACAATAAATTAAAACAAACCGTATGGAATAAATCATAAAATTAATCTACTTAACAAATATCAGTCCACATTCAGAACACACCGTCCTGAGAGCCTCAGCACCAGATACAGTCAGGAGAGACTATGGCCTTCACTAGATAGGCACTGACCAATAGTATCTATTACTTTAGGAGATTTTACCCTCATTTACTTAGGCTGCCTTCACACTTGCAGATGGATCTGCAGCGTTTTGCAGATGCATCTGCAAGTATCAGCATGCAGACCGCGGCCCCTATGTTTATAATAGGGCGCACCGCGGTCTGAAAGCACTCATTCATTCCTATATGTGAACCGTCCGCAGGCGGATGCCTGCTTACAGATCACACACTCCCGCCCGCACCATGGACGCGACATCTCGCGTCCATGGTGCGGGCGGGAGTGTGTGATCTGTAAGCAGGCATCCGCCTGCGGACGGTTCACATATAGGAATGAATGAGTGCTTTCAGACCGCGGTGCGCCCTATTATAAACATAGGGGCCGCGGTCTGCATGCTGATACTTGCAGATGCATCTGCAAAACGCTGCAGATGCATCTGCAAGTGTGAAGCAAGCCTAACAGTGAAAGAGTTTATTTTCTTGGTGTTGTATCAGCAGTGAGTGATAAGTGATCTCACAATGGAGTGACAATTGTATATTTATTATAGGGATCGTCTCAGAAATTTACCAACTAATCATGTAACATATGACAAATGATTGCCACATGTATGACTGCTCAGATCACAAGAACAGGACGGCCAAATGCCTTATATGAATGAAGCATTAGTGATTATGTGCGACCACTGTTCCATTACAGAGGTATTCCCATCTCATACATTTATCTACATAAAACGCCAGAAACACATGGTCGATATCTGCATCCATCTGTACCACTGCACGCTGTCGTCAGTCGAGAGGTGGCTGTAATTCCCATACACATGAATGGTCAGATTGACCACCTCTTGTGTCAGGACTCTGTTTTCAATATAGATACAGGTCAGAAATGGGAATATTCCTTTGACCATCTGTCAATTCTATAGACAATGAATGGTGGAGTGGTTGCACATGCTTGTATTGCTTCATTTGCACAAGGGGCACAGGAAACCCTATTCTTGAGAATGGAGAGAATTTTTTAATGATGGGAAAATGGATTGGTTTTACAATCACTTGGCAATTTCACTAATTTCTGAGCTTCAGTCAACCCCTTTAAGAAAGACCTCCTGTCCTTTTGAATGACAGCAATGCTCCATTACTAATGTCTACGCAATATCCACATGCCTTCTAACTGTACCTGATGCTCGGGAGCCACTGACAATGGTTTCTCTATACGCAATCTGAAGGGGCCCCAGGTAGGTTTCCAAGCCGTACTCTCTTCGGATCCGGTCATGTATGATCTCTATGTGAAGTTCTCCATTCCACAGAGAATAAGCTACAATTCAGAAAATAAAAATAGCAGAAAATGAAAAGGCAAATTTAAGAAATGTCAAGTTTCATGTGTGTAAATCATTATGTGCTGCAATAAATCTATTTAACCACTCAACTATAAAACATATTTACTCATTTGTTTCCCTAGACTTTTCAACTTTTTTCCATGTTATAACACCTCTGTATGCATGATAACATGACTTCCGTCATTGCAGCTCCTGGTAATATGGTGCATACGTGTGGCTCGTTTTGACAGTGTTACTACATTGGTAGGGAACCTCTAACCTTTCATGCGGCACCTGGGCAGATTGTTATGAACTGCGATGCTTCGGCCGGCAGTCGTATTTTGTGGCTGCTGGTCCTTTACACCAGCATTTACCCAGTGGCAGTGAGAAATGGATGCGCACAGCAAACGCAGAGTTCACGCGTGCACAGCATTGAAGTATCACATCCTCATCCTGTGGGTGTAGTGTGTGGGCGAGGTTATCAAGCAGAGGAGTGGCACCAGGTCTGTATGTGCGCCCAGTGTGCACATGCCCCCAGCTGTCCACAGTGATGTAGAAGCCCCCAACTTCCCCAGTGCTGTATATGCTAATTTTCGTAATGCTGTACATGTCACCATCTCCAGTGATGTACAATGCCCTCACCGATGTATGTGCCCTCAATGTCTCCTGTGAGGTTTATACTGCAGTCTCAGAATCTCCTATATGATATATAGACTGTAGTCAAAGCGTTTCCAATGTGATGTATATACAGCAGTCCCAGTGTCTTCTACGATGTATATACAGCAGTCTGTCTCCTATGTGATGTATGTATACCAGCCTCAGTGTATCCTATGCGATGTATATACAGTAGCCTGTGTATCCTATGTGATGTATGTACAGCAGTCTGTGTTTCCTATGTGATGTATACAGCAGTCTGTGTCTCCTATGTGATGTATATACAGCAGTCCCAGTGTTCCCCATGTGATGTATATGCAGCAGTCCCTGCGTTCCCTATGTGATGTATATACAGCAGTCTCAATATCTCCTATGTGATGCATGTACACCAGCCTCAGTGTATCTTATGGAATGTATACAGCAGTCTGTCTCCTATGTGATGTATATACAACAGTCTCAGTGTCTCCTATATGATGTAGATACATCAGATGTGTCTCCTATGTTACGTATATGCTTAACAAAATTTATTATCATAAAGAGTTGACTGCGCTCCTGACAGACACAAACCTGGAAAACTAGTTGCGAGAAGCAAAATGGACAGGGTTACTTAATGTAACAGCCACACCAAAGAGAAGTGGCTCCAGCCACCACTGTAGGGGTGAGTTAGTTGATTGTCTAAATATAGCCGGGTAATTTTCAAGGTTATAATTTTGTGCGGCTCCTGAATTATGGTAGAATTTTCCAAATCGCCACTGGAAATAAAAGGTTCCCCATCCCGGACCTAAATGTTAGTAACTTCTGGACAGGTCAGTATAGCCAGCAGACTCTAAGGCCGTTACTTAACTGAATAGCAACTATCAGAACCACACAGTTATGATGTCAGGATGACGATGGGGATAAAGAAGAGCCCACACACTCTGTTAACCATTTAGATGCCTCAGTCACAATTGACAGCAAGATCTAAGTGGTTAACTGACCATGGTCGGTGCAAACACGGATCATGATGGATGCAGTGGGGTATCACCTATAGTGTACAGATGACAGCTGCTGTATTTTCCACCATCGTGGGACAGCATTTACGGTTAGCTCAGGTCACTAAAAACATATTGGCCGTCACTGAGAGGATAAAGCACAAACAAAAATGGCTTAATTATATTCAATATAATCCCTTACTTGTCCAGAGTCAGTATCGATCTTTACTTTTAGACTTGGATCTTCTAATTGGAGGCATCTTAGGGCATTTTCTAGATCTATGTGAAAAAATATTAACAGAAATATATAAAAACGCAATCAATTTAGAGTTTGTAGTAAGGCTTCAATAGACCAATGTAAGGGACCAAGAAATGACACACTGCCGTATTTATATATGCAGCATATTATGGATATATTCAGATTATGGTAAGATTTTTTTTCTCCTTTTGAGTCCATATAATACTTTAGCAGGGGCTGAAGGCTGCAGGATCAATATGGAAATTGGCAAGGAAAAAACAAGGGCTGAATCTTCTGCTTCTGCACCAAGTTCCACTCGGTCACATGGCAGCGTCCATTCTTTTAAATTGGATGGCTCCTAGAAGTCACCCAAGTGCCAACTTTAACCCTTTAGAATTGAATGGTCATGGATTGCTCCATAAGCTTTTGCGTGGAGCAACATGGCCACACAAACCCTGACTGAAAACTTTCAGGGAACTGTCAGTGGCTAAAGTGCAGACCAATCAGGGATAGATTACATCTGACCCTATCAGGAGTACAGATACCTTGGCAGTTGCTGTATGACCTTGGCAACTGCCAAGGGTTTACCTGGTGACATTCCCTGATTGGTCACCTGGGTTGGGGCCAATGAGAGGGGAGTATATATACTGAGGTCGTCCTGTCAGGTCATCAGAATCTGACAGGACTTCAAACTATGGAGGACCTTGTGGCTGACCTGTTGTTGAGGGCTTCTCAGGAAGGTGGGGAGACTTGGCTGAGGGCTTGCCTGGCTTCTCCCACTCCAGCTTTGGAATTGCCGGGACCCTCTGCTGTGCCCCCTCATACCGGATTGGCGGTCGGTGTACCTGCTGTGCTCCCATCGCCTGTACCTGCTCTGCCACCTTCATTGTTGTCTCCAGACTGTGGATCCCGCTCTCGTGTGGAGGCTGCTGCTACTCGCAGTTTCCGGTCGAAGAAAGGGAAGAGGGATCGTTATTCTCCTTCTCCGCCTCGCCGTTCCAGGGCCCCTTCCCGCCGCACTTCTACTCCGGTCCCAGCAGCTTCATCTGGCAACCGTAGGAAGCCTCGCGAGACACAGCAAGTATCGCGAGAGGCGGCACTTCCGCGGGAATCTCGCCGGTCGGCCAGAGCTCTTCCGGGCTCTGCTTTCCGGCCTCAGGTGTCCGGCGGGACGTTTGAACTGCCATCGGATCCGGCGAGAGCTGTCAGAGTTCCCACTGGTGCAGCCGTTTCTCCGGACTATTTGGCTGCGCATATTGCAGCCCTCCATGCTGCTGGTCAGGTAGCTCCTCAGGATCTTTCCCATGCGCAGCCCCCTTCTGGACTCTCTGCAGCTGCACTTTTTTCTACCAAGGACAACAACACTGACCGGACTCCTGCTGCCCCTGCGTATCAACCTGGACCGGAACCAGCTCTTCAGGCCTGGATGTCGTCGGGGACCTCTTCTGATGACGACGCCACAGGGACTGCGTACCATCCATCCTACCACCCGGATCCTGCATCATCCTGCCGTCGCTCTGTACATCCAGCTGATAATAATGAACGTGGTGAGACTGTACATTACTCTGTTCCGCCTTCTAGCTCTTCCTTATCTAAGGGTTTAGTGACTGGGATTGTGAACAGGGTAGTGGAGGAGGTCTTGTCATGAGGGGCTTTAGAGGGATCTGTAGATCTCTATCATAAAAGGGACCCCATAGTACCAGAAAGTGTGTTTAAGGAAGCTTTAGTTTGTGAGATTTCTCCTCTGGGTTTTCACTTGCTTCCTGCTGTTAAGGAACGGATCTGGAAGCAGGAGTACATTGATATTTTTTCATTGCTACCTGTTTCTAGAGACCCCGTTCCTAGGCAGGACAAAAAGGACGAGAAGCCGGAGGGTGATGGGGAGCGCCGGCGGCCGAATAGGTCCTTTCATAGTTGGGTTCAGGCTTTCTCCATCTATTCTTCAGTGCTGGGAGAGAGATCACCGCATCTTTGTAGTGGCCTTTTCCAGCATCTGGACATTATAATGGAAGCATACAAAAATTTTGGTGGTTTAGCTTGGCTTCACTACGATGAAGCTTTCAGGCAGAAAATGTCGGTTCACCCGTCTATCCGGTGGGGTGTAAAGGATGTGGGCCTATGGCTTAATTTAATGCTACCGCAGCGCTCCGCACAGCCTCGTGTGCAATCTCAGAACCAGACCTCAAAGAAGGGAGTCTGCTTCGCTTCCAACGAGTCATCTTGTAAGTGGCAAGGCTCCTGTCGTTTTCGACATGAGTGTTCCTTTTGTGGAGGGTCACATCCCGCGTTTAAATGCTTTAGACGCCAGCCCCTGTCTGGTCAGCCCCCTTCCCGGGAGCAGGTTTACAAAAACAACGACTCCAGTGATTCTGGAAAACATGCTCCCGTGGTTAGACAGGTACCCAGACAGGGTGAAGGCCAATCTAATCATTGAAGGCTTTCGGGATGGATTTTTTGTTCCGCAGTTTTCTGGCCCGGGTTGCAAAATAGTCAATAATTTAGCATCTGTTGCTTTTCACCCTGAGGTAGTATCCCGACATTTAATTAAGGAATTGGAGTTGGGCCGTATTGCCGGCCCTTTTTCCTTTTCACCTTTTTCCCATTTTAGGATTTCCCCTTTAGGGGTTGTTCCTAAAAAGGAGGCCGATTCTTTTCGGATTATTCACCATCTTTCCTTTCCGAAAGGCGGGTCGCTGAATGACGAAGTTGACCAATCAGCTACGTCGGTTAATTACGGTTCTTTTGAAGCGACAATTGAGTTGCTCCGCCGTTGCGGCCCGGGGGCTTTCCTTGCTAAAACGGACATAAAATCGGCGTTTAGATTACTCCCAGTTCATCCATCTGGTTTTAATTCCCTGGGTTTTTACTTTAATCATCAATTTTATTTCGATATGTGTTTGCCCATGGGGTTTTCTTTGTCCTGTTTTTACTTTGAGAGTTTTGCTACATTTTTGGAGTGGGTAGTTTCGGTAGATTCAGAGTCGGGAGGTGTGGTACACTACCTCGATGATTTTTTATTCGTTGGCGATTGATCGTCGAACGCTTGCAGAGATCTCCTTTTCAGGTTCATTATTATGCATCATTTTGGGGTCCCCTTAGCGGACGAAAAAACGTTTTTTCCCTGCAATCGTTTGGAATACTTAGGTATTACAATCGACACGGTTCGCTGTGAGTTCAGTCTGTCCCAAGAAAAGATTGCAAAACTTCGGGTTTTAATTGCCCGCGTATTGTCAAAAGAAAAATCTACTCTCCGTGATTTGCAATCTTTGTTGGGCAGCTTGAATTTTGCTTTGAGGATTTTACCCATGGGTAGACCATTTTTGCGTCGCCTGTACGATGCCACGAAAGGTTTTTCCTCTCCCCGTAGTCACATCCGGCTTACTGCACCGATTAGGGACGATCTTTTGGTTTGGAATCGCTTTCTATCAGATTTTAACGGGATTTGTTGTTTTCCGTCCCCTTTCGTTGATGTGAACGTTTTAGATTTGCAATTTTCTTTTCCATCTTTTGCGGGAATCGGCTTAGTATTTGTCCACCAGTGGAGTTTTTCCTCACCGCCGTTTTTCAAGGTTAATTCAGACATCTTTTCCTTGCTGATGTTTAGGGAAGTTTTTGCTATTTTGTCTATTTTGACCATTTGGGGAGAGCAATTGACGGGTAAACGCTTGTCCTTTTCGGTGATGTCATCAGGTACGGTTTTTGCCTTGAACGCACTTACGTCTAAATTTCCTTTGATTGCTAAACTACTACGTCAGATTGTTTTTTTGTCCTTACGTCATAATATTGGGTTACAAGCAGTGCTCTCTGAGCCTTCTGCTAATGGAGCCGCATTTTTTCTTTCACAGCAGCGGTGGGTGGATTTTCACAGGGTGCTTCCTTTGGCCGAACCAGAAGGGACACCTTTTCCGGCTTACCTGTGGGAGAGCCTATCGGATTGATTGAACTCTTTATTCAGAACTCCCTTGCTCGGTCAACATGGGCCTCTTATTCGGCCGCATGGCGGGAGTGGCTGATGTTTTGCGACGAACGGCGAAGCAATTACGTCCATGCTGATGTTCAACTCGTTTTATCTTTCTGTAAACTATGTGTTACTCGGGGTTTTACTTACTCCTCTCTGTTCAAGAAATTGTCGGGTATCTCTTTTTTTATGAAGCTGTATGGAGGAACTTCTCTGGTAAGTTTATTCCCAGTTCGTCAGTTTTTAAAGGGCTTAAAAAAGGTGTATTTTCGCCTTGATGACAGGAGACCGATTTCTTTGGATTTGCTAAGCAAACTGTGGTTTATCTTGGATGAGGTTTGCCTTAATAAATTTGAGGTTTTCCTTTTTAGAACCTGTTTTGTCTTTGCATTTTTTGGGGCTTTTCGCGTTAGTGAGCTTATTTCTTACAGCAAGTCACGTTCCTCTGGCCTCATGGTGGACGATGTTAGATTATGTAACCAGTCATTGGTTATTCTTATTCGTTCGTCGAAAACGGATCAACTTGGTAAAGGGTTGCGTATTAGAGTACGTGCTATCCCCGGGTCTGTTCTTTGCCCTTGTGCTAACTTTAAGCAATGGCTAATGTTTCGCCCCTTGCTCCCTGGCTCCTTGTTCATTCATTCGAATGGGGATCCAGTGACCATATTTCAATTCAAGTCTATCTTACGTAAGTGTTTAATTCGTTTGAATTTGGAACATCTCCGCATTTCTTCTCATTCCTTCAGGATCGGAGCTGCAACAGAGGCAGCTAGACTAGGTTTGAGTGGAAAACAGATTCAAAAACTGGGTCGATGGAAGTCTGAAAGGTCACGTTTGTATGTTCGGCCGGATCTTTTACCTGATTTTTAACGTCATTTTTGTCTTTAGGTCCTTTTATTATATGGATAATCGGCCATTCCTTCGTCTATTGGGCTGAACAGAGAGCCAGGATTCGACCGTATTCGACTAATCTGTCCTTCGACCCTGACCGGGTTCGCATTTTCTGGTATGGAGTTAGAGGTATGCGGTTGCATGACCTGTGTGAATGCTTGGCACGCCTTTCGGCTTCTTTCCCTTTTCCTGATGCTATAGTTATCCATGTTGGCGGGAATGATCTCGGAAGAATTTCTACTCTGGATTTTTTGGCTAATTTTCGCCGGGATTTTCGGCTGATAAAGGATTTGTTTCCAGGTGTATCTCTCCTTTTTTCCGAGATTGTTCCCCGCCTAATTTGGACATCTGTTCATTTGCATTTTCACGAGTGTATCAGAAAAAGGGTGAATAAGTTGTTGGCGAAATTTTTTCAATCAGAGGGAGATCTGTCTTATAGGCATGTGGATCTTGAAGGTTTTCTACGGGGTCTTTATAGGACGGATGGAGTTAATTTGAGCGAGGTTGGCCTTGATATATTCAATCTTGGTCTGCAGTCGTTGGTTGAGAATTGGCTGTGGCTTCGTTGGGGGGGGGTCATGCTAATGCATTCCCCCTTTTGGGTAAAATCGCCCAATTGCATTTGGGTGGATTTTGGCCCATTTGTTGGTATTAAAGGTTTATGGTTTTTTACATGGTATTTATTTATGGTTTTGAAACAGAGTTTTAAGATAATATTTATTATGAATATTTTAATAAAAGAAATTTATACCTTAATAAAGCCACACGGCCAATTTTGATCCAACGAAGCAAGTGTCAGTGTTTAATTATTTAGTGGTGAGTATGACTGTGGGTTTTGTGTTGCCATGGATTGCTCCATAAGCTTTTGCGTGAAGCAACATGGCCACACAAACCCTGACAGAAAACTTTCAGGGAACTGTCAGTGGCTAAAGTGCAGACCAATCAGGGATAGATTACATCTGACCCTATCAGGAGTACAGATACCTTGGCAGTTGCTGTATGACCTTGGCAACTGCCAAGGGTTTACCTGGTGACATTCCCTGATTGGTCACCTGGGTTGGGGCCAATGAGAGGGGGGTATATATACTGAGGTCGTCCTGTCAGGTCATCAGAATCTGACAGGACTTAAAACTCCCACCCTCCCTCCCTCTTTTTTCTGTTGTTTTTTCCTTCCTGTATACTTTTGGGTTATAGTTCGGGTATTTGATGCTTTCCTAATAAAGAAAAATATATAAAAAAAAAAAAAAAAAAAAAAAAAAAGTGAGGTATGAATTAACAGCATCTTATGATTGTTTTGTACTTATGTTTGTATTTTCCGTTTTTCTTTATGTTCTCCTTGTCGTGTGGTTTTATTAGAGGGGTAAAATCGCCCAATTGCATTTGGGCGGATTTTGGCCCATTTGTTGGTATTAAAGGTTTATGGTTTTTTACATGGTATTTATGGATGGTTTTGAAACAGAGTTTTAAGATAATATTTATTATGAATATTTTAATTAAAGAAATGTATACCTTAATAAAGCCACACGGCCAATTTTGATCCAACGAAGCAAGTGTCAGTGTTTAATTATTTAGTGGTGAGTATGACTGTGGGTTTTGTGTTGCCATGTCTGGTCAGAGCAAATGTTTTTTGTGTGGAATGGATACAAATTCTAGGTGTGCGTATTACCCCATGTGAGAAGTGTGTGTGCACACAGACAAGAAAGGCGGCCATGTGTACAGAGCCTTGGTTTACATTAGCGAGTGTGAAGGGGTTCAAGTGGGCCAGCTTTAGGCAACGTTCACATATTGAGTATTTTACCACAGTATTTGGTGAGTCTTTTACCACAGTATTTGGTGAGTGTTTTACCTCAGTATTTGGGGAGTCTTTTACCTCAGTATTTGGGGAGTCTTTTACCTCAGTATTTGGTGAGTCTTTTACCTCAGTATTTGGTGAGTCTTTTACCTCAGTATTTGGTGAGTCTTTTACCTCAGTATTTGGTGAGTCTTTTACTCTGTATTTGGTGAGTGTTTTACCTCAGTATTTGGTGATTTTTTTTACCGCAGTTTTTGTAGTCAAAACCAGGATCAGAACAATCAGAAGAAAAGTATAATAGAAACACGTCACCACTTCTGGATTTATCACCCACTGCTGGTATTTGCTACAAAAACTATGATAAAAAAAATTCACCAAATACTCAAAGTGTGCATCGGGCCTTAGGGCTTTACCTTGTTGTTTGGCTACAGATGGAGGTTCAATGGTACAAAAGAAGACTGGCTCCGGGATCTCCACTCCGGCTAATACCAGGTTGTCCCGGGACTTCTTGTCCTTGCTCTTCTCCCCACTTCGTCCCGCTCGCCGAGCAGCTGCTGATGCAGACGCATTTGAAGATACAATAGTGTCTCCGGTTGCAGTCTAGAGGTAAAAATAAAGGTATAGATCATAATGACAGTAAAGTCTACTCACCATCCATGATATCTCACTACTATTGTCACCCTCCTCCTGGAGGACATGAGAGCTGGTGAAGCAAATGACTACACTCATTTATCTCTATGCAGATGGGAACACCAGAGCAGTCACCTGACAGCCACGTTACCGGTCTTATAGACTCGCTAATGGATAATTACAAAGACAGTATGTATCTTAGTGACATTTCCCTTTAAAAAAAAAAACTTTTAATCTGATGAATAACAAAGAAATATTGTGGATGGAAAAAGCAGATTTGTGTACTCACCGTAAAATCCTTTTCTCTTAGCCTCTAATTGGGGGACACAGACCGTGGGTGTTATGCTGCTGTCCACTAGGAGGCGACACTAGGCAGAATCTGAAAAAGATTAACAGTGGCTCCTCCTCTGCAGCATTACACCCCTGGAAGAGGAAGTGCTTCTCCAGTTTTGTGCTAAAGCAGTAGGAGAGTTAACAGATAATAACAGTGACACAGGAAGTCTACGCAGGCAACCTGTGTAAACAAATATAGTTAACAAGGTAATAACAGTGTAACAAGGCCTGAATCCAAACAGGCACGTGTGTAAACAGTTAAGGGTTAGCAGAGTAACACTAGTACCACAAGGCCTGTAACTAAGCAGGTGCATGTGGAAAACAGTGAAGAGATAACGAAGTAATAATCGTATAACAAGGCCTGTAACTAAACAGGCTCACAGAACTACAAGGCCTGGAACTAAACAGGCACAAGTTTAAACAGTTAACAGAGTGATAATAGGCAAACATGAGTAAACATGTTAACCATGTAACAGCTGAGAAGCTATGTGAGAACTGTAGAAAAAGGCCCACAAGGGCAATAGGGTGGGTGCTGTTTCCCCCAATTAGAGGCTAAGAGAAAAGGATTTTACGGTGCGTACACAAAAATCTCCTTTTCTCCTTCGC
The DNA here is from genome assembly GCA_033576535.1 of Allobates femoralis. Lineage (NCBI taxonomy): Eukaryota > Metazoa > Chordata > Amphibia > Anura > Aromobatidae > Allobates > Allobates femoralis. The sequence continues at coordinate 776,002,542 of JARQOC010000003.1, forward strand.
CTCATTGGGGGACACAGACCGTGGGACGTCCCAAAGCAGTCCCTGGGTGGGAAAAACGATGGAACTAGTAATGCCGAACATGGTCAGCGAAAAACTATGTACCTACAGGAGGGCTGCTGCCTCCTGGAGGTCACATCTACCCAGACCTGCGTCTGCCAAGGCCTGAGTGTGAGCACTGCAGTGACTTGTAGATGTGTGTAGGCTGAGCCACCTGGTTGCCTATGACACCAATGTGCTGACGCCTGGGGCCGGACGGCCTAGGAGGCCCCCACGGCCGTAGTAGAATGTGCCCCGACACCAGCAGGAAGGGGCGGCTTTTTGAAGGTATAAGCGTCTTGGATGGTTGGTGGAATCCATCTAGCTATAGTAGCCTTAGAGGCTGACGTGTCTTTATATCGGACCTCTGGAAGAAGGAAGAGAGAATCCAACTTCCTAAAAAGGTGCTGTCCTGGATACATAGATGCGTAGGGCCCTGACGAGGTCCTACAATGTAAAGCCTTCACGACCCAATGGCCTGGAACCAGGCACACAGCTTGCAGAGAGAGGTCTTCATTTAGGCGGAAGAAGTACCCCGCCAGTGGAAGAAAGGATGGGACCGGCGAAGGGCAACATTGTCTTGGTGGAAGACCAGACAAGGAGATTTACCTGAGAGTGCTGTAAGTTCCGATACTCTGCAGGAAAAAGTAATTGCCACCAAAAACCACCACTGTTAGTATGAGAATGCTCAGGGGAGTGACCCATAGAGGCTTAAAGGATGGTTCTTGTACAGCCGTGAGGAGAAGGTTTAGGTCCCACGGGTGTAGCGGCCTGTTGTATGGGGAAATCAAATGGCAGACCCCTCGAAGGAAGGATTTCCTTGAGGTCTGGGAGCAAAACGTTTGTGGAAGAAGGTGGAAGGGGCTGAAAACTGCCCCTTGAAAGAACCCAAGGACAGGCCTGAGTCTAGGCCCGAATTGAGGAAACTGAGAATTCTTGGCAGGGATAGGGGCCAAAGTGAATGGCCTCTAGAGGTGCACCAAGCAACCAAAAACAAATGTTCATGTGCGATGGTAAATGTTTGAGGAGGCTGGTTTCCTCGCTCTCATAATGTTCGCCACAATATCCTAAGAAAACCCAGCTTGGTTAAGACCCAGGTCTCAACAGACATGCCGTCAATACAGAGTTGAGGAATTCTGACGGTATAACCTGTCTTGAGAGAGTGAGTCTGGACTGTCTGGTTGGACAGTCCGGCAAGCGCCATGATACGGCTGCTATGAGTGAGAAACGGAAACGGATCCATCCCTGGACTGGTGTGTGTGTGGTCCCAATGACTGTGGGTCATAACACCTGGTCCTGAAGGCTGGAATCACGAGTACCTCATCCGGGGTTTCCTAGCATCGGTAGATTCATGGGACAACGTGAGGGTGTGGGAAACACTCCCTTGAGGTAGTCCCCTTGCGGGCGAAGAAAACCACTTCCCGGTCATCTACAGCCAGCATGTGACCGGCTTATAGTGCCGAGTTTGTGGATTCCGCCCAGTGAAGTACATGATGAACTTCATCCGTTGCCTGGAGACTTCTGGGTTCCGCCCTAGTGACTGACATATGTCACAACCGTGGCATTGGCTAAAGGACTTCAGCGCTAGGACTATTTCCGGAATCTTCCGTATATTCATGGGCATTTTTGACTCCGGGCGGGATCACTCGCCTTGTGTACTGTGATGGGGGACGCTGCACCCCATCGCGTCAGGCTCGTGATAGTGGTTAAACTGTTCAGCGTGGTGGAACGAAAAACCTTCCCCGTATGATAGAAAGAGTGGTCAGAGCCACCAGGGGGGGTGGGGGGAGACTGCCTACTTTCAGAGGACAGGTGAAAACTCCTGTCGAGTGATTGAGGTTCTTGTTCCTTGAATTGAGAATAGAGAGTGTGAAGGCGGTCTGAGATGCGGTTGTGAAATATTAAACTGTTGGAACCGGAGTATAATTGTGGAGGTTGTTATAGTGTCTACAGTGCTGAGACACTATGTTCGCAGTCCACGAGGATCAGAGTTTTGGATAGGCAGAACGTCCAATTACGGAAGGATGATGACACCCCTGGAGTGAGGGGTAGTCATGACGTCTGCCCTGACCTTTGTGAGCACTGAAGGAGCTGTAGTTGAATCGAAACGGGGGAGCCACTAATTAAGTGTTCCTGTTTGAATGCAAATCTGATGAAACTTTCGGTCAGTAGCTGCATAAGAATATACGGGTAGGCGTCCTGTACATCTATGGGCGGAAGGAATATTAATCGTTCTTTGGAAGCAACTTAGAGTGGCGATACCATGTGGGATATGTTATCCGGACATGTTAGTTTAGTTGTTTTTGGTCCAGTACGGATCGTAATGTACCTTCCTGATTGGACCACAGATAGGTTGGAAAACGCTCTTTGCGTGATACAGTTACAGCGACTCCTGAAATGAGGAGAGGCTTTACAGGGTGGAAAAAGTACTTGAGCCTTTACGCAGCGGAGACGATTTGGTCTCGGATTGGTGAGACTGACTCTGTCAGGATGAGCTACCCTTCTGGGTATCCTGGGACAGGTACCTGCGTGGCGACCGAGTACTCGTCAGGGTCGGTCTAAGTCTTGACCGACCTTAATAAATTCTGAAAGGACCGGTCGTCCAGGTTTGCACTGAGGGAGGGAGTGCCCTTGCCTCTCTTAGCATCTGAAGTTAACTTGTCCATCTGTCCTTCGAACAGGTGTCCTCTGAGGAATGGAAAAAACCGTGAGGAGCTTCTTGAAGACCACGTCCATTCTTCCCTTCCCGTACCCAGAGGGCACGTCTAAGGGAATGGCATTGTGAGCTGCTATTGCTGAGCAATTGGCAATGTGCAGGGCTGCGCGCATTAGGTAGTCAGCTGAGGTGGCGACTCGAGTTGTTTGGGTCGTCAGAGTAGGGTGGCGGACGAGGCATTCAATATTGGTTCACCTGCTAATGCTGTGATGGCTATCTCTGCCCCGACTGAAGCGAATCTTGTCTGTGTCAGTCTAGACATGAACTAGCCGAATGAATTCCGGTTGGAATTCAGTTTGCCGACGGCGCTTGAGGGACCGCCTGGCTGTGCGCTGAGGGAGGGAAATGCTTTGGTCTCCCATGGCATCTGAATGCAATGTGACCAGTTGTCTTCTGGACAGACGTCCCTGGATATGGGAGGCCTGTGAGAGACTGAGGCTACAGTATATCTTAGATCTTCCAATAGAGCGACAGTCTGGCGGCTCTAGGACTAAGGACGTATTGAGATCTGAGTCGTGGTCAAATTGGCCTTCTGAGGGCAGGACTGGTCTGCTGCCTGTAGCGCCTTTACTGTGGCATTATCGTCCACATTACGTCCTGTGTGGAGCCACAGTCGGGAGGAAGTATGCCGAGCCTCTGATAATAATTATAATAATATTTATCCATTTATATAGCGCTATTAATTCCATAGCACTTTACATACATCCAGAAATACATATATACGTATCGAAATATATAATATATACACACACAGGTGTAGAGGATTTGAACTTGGGAACCCGCAGGTGCAAGGTCCATATCACTATCCTCCAGGCTACAATGCTTTGTGCTGCAGGGGAAAAAACATGCAGAGCCGCAGCAGGGAGGGAGCCCTGCTTGGCTTCTTTGCAGAGAGTGTGCAGTGTGAGATCCTGCGCCGCCAGTACTGCTGAACAACATGGCTGGAGGATTCGGGGAGGACTCCTCAACCTAGTATTCCCAGGGAATTCTGGGGAAGGGGGGCAGCATATGACATGGAGTCTCGACCTCAACCGTGCCACCCCATAGTGGGAGTCGGGGATGAAGTATGTCAGATCCCATGACATTGATGAGGGCACTGCGGACACCGCAGACCGGTACCCCCCGGGCAGGCTACTGTACAGCCCCCTTTCCCCTGTGTGCCTGCATGCTGCAGCAGGGAAGAGGTCCTGTGATGCTCCCAGTGCTTACGGGCCCCAGTATAGTGGGGCTCCGAGCATCATGAGCGGCTGTACAGAGTACCCTGCACTTATATCTGAAGTGCAGGGATCTGTGCATTCAATACTAGATGCGGGGAAGATGCCTTAATATCGCTTTATTATATGGCTATCATGATACTATGAGATTGCCCCCATCATGGCCGCAGTAGAGGGCTGTAGAGAAACCAGGAGGGGGGCGGAGCGTGCAGGGAAATGAAACTCTGCTCCACAGTGGCCTGCACGCTCCGTTCCGCCCCCTCCATGATGCTGTTCGCGTCATCCGGGGGCGGGTCGGGGAAAGAGGCGGCGGCTTCGCTCTACTAGAGGCGGCGGCTTCGCTCTAGGCCGAAGCCGTGGCCTCTAGTAATGTACCCATGCCGCAGATGATGCTCGGCCGGCGCGGAGACCCGCGGAGGGACCGGAACGGACCCGGATCCCCAGGTATAGTGCGGCGCTGTCCCTCACAGGAGAACCCAGGTACTGGGTCTCCCGGAGCTCGGCCTTACATACAGCTGCCGGCAGAGGCAGCTGCTGGACCCCCGGCCATTATGGCGCCATTGTGGTGGCGGCTCCCGCCGGAGGACCCTAGGTCAGGGTCTCCTGGGACATGGCCATATATGCAGGTGCCGGCTTCCAGGGGTATGTGCTGGCCTGCAGGGACATAGGGAGTCTGTGCTCCGTGGTAGTAGGTGCCTGCACCACTGGCATGGAGTCCTACGGCCCCCACCAGGAGCACACAGCAGGGCTGGGGCTCCTGGGATATGCAGCCCTGGGATGTGCAGTCCATCAGAAGCACTCAGCGTGGCTGAGGCTTCTGGATTACACTGCAGCCGACCTGTAGCCTGTGACCTGTGGTGCCTCAACCTAATGGTCCCACAGGGGTGATTAGGGAGGGATGCTGGCTGCCCCGCTGCTGGTCCCTTGGCACCCTCAGGAGTACACAGCGAGGCTGTGAGTCCTGGGTGTACTGCGGCGAACATGCTGCCGCTGAAGTCCATGGAGTGGCTCAGCAGGGCTGAGGACTCCTGGGGTGCTCCGAGTGCTGCACCTGCTGGCTCTACCTGTGGTGTCTCAACCTAAATGAACCCCAAAGCGGTATTTAGGGAGGGATGCTGCTCCACCATCAGAGGCCTTGTCTGTCACCTCGACCTCAACCCAATGACCCCAACAGTGGTGAAATGGGGAGGGAGGACCGTTGTCTCAACTTCAACCCAGCGCCCCCAACATTGGGGGGCCGAGGAAGGAGCGGCATGTTAGGGGAAAAAGTCTACCTCAACCAGGCGCCCAACAGTGGGTGGCCGAGGAGGGACCATGCCGGGAGTCTCGTTAGAGACCCACTTTTCTTCTTCTTGAAGTAAAACATCAAAAAGTGAAAAATTTTAGGAGCAATAAAATTTGTGTGTGCCTCCTACAAGACACTAAGCAAAAACTGGAGAAGCACTTCCTCTTCCAGGGGTGTAATGCTGCAGAGGATGAGCCACTGTTAATCTTTTTCAGATTCTGCCTAGTGTCGCCTCCTAGTGGACAGCAGCATAACACCCACGGTCTGTGTCCCCCAATGAGGCGAAGGAGAAAATCACTTTTTTGAACAAAGCATTTAGTCCTACAGCTTCTAAGAGGTTAAGGGAGTATATACTGCCCACACTGACATCACCTGTTTCAGTCCCACAGTCAGAGCAATGTTTCCAGGGGGCAGAGAGGAGATTTCAACCTGCTGATCAGCAAATGGCAAGAGCAATCGGCTCATCCGTTCCCTGTAAAAAATGCATAAAATCGCAGCATTAAATGGGAGGCCCAGTTCTATGTAAATATAACATACATAAAAGTGGTGAAGCCACATAACAAGTAATTAAAAAAAAGGGGCCAGAATAAACACCAAAATGATGAGGAACTGAAAAAAATCAAAGATCAGAAGGGTCAGAACTACTAATCACTGACACGTCTTATTGCAGGATAATGCAAAAAAGACCAGCTGGCCCACCAAAGTGTAGTACTGCTGATAGGGGAACTTTTGGGGTATATTTAATAGTATTATGAGCTTTGTGTCCATAAAAAAAAAAAAAAAAAAAAGGAAACTATAATAGTAATCTTAGACAATTCATTTAAAGGGAATCTGACAGCTGACCGTTGATACATGCTGCCCAATCCATGAGAAGCATAGAACTCAGCCAGGAATGTGTGACCGAGCCGCGCTGAAGTCGACAGGCCGGTCTCTGGCAGCTTCTCCCCACACGCTGCCCTGGATTGGATTGACAGGTCTCTGCCTATACACACACATAGGCACAATGTTGGGCTGTTTTCTTTAAATAAAAGATCCTTTTGCTAGAGGTAGGTTAATGTTTTTAGGCAGAGACTGGTCAATTGAGCGCAGCGGGTGGGGAGAAGCCACCACAGACCTGCCTGTCTGACTAGCCTCCCGTGTGGCTCAGTACATGGCGGCTTTTCAAGTATGTTTTTCGCTGAAAGGCCGCAGAGTTTGCGTGAAACACATACAGTCTTTTGGCAGTGACAATATGTGAGATGCATGAGACATACTTGCATGAGTCTTGCATGACTCCAGCACTGCCGCCAGCTGCTTGTATTTCTATGCAGATGAGACACTCCCATCCAGAAAGCCGGCGGCGGGGCTGGGTAAGGCTTGCTAGACTAATGCGAGTATCCCGCATGCATCTTGCATAGTGTGTCTCTGCGTTTAGGCCGATACTTGCAACCTGTGGTTGGGAAGCATGTATCGGCTGTCAAGTTCTCTTTAAGCCTCATTTAATAGGGAAACTCTGCTGTTCTGTTTGGTCAAAAATTACCAAATTTGAAGTTTTTGCTTTCATTTTTCATTTTGTTTATGAACAACCATGTTCACATACAGTATAATAAAGCACAAGGTATTCAAATAAAACACTTAAATTACCTAAAAATCAAGACTTTAACAGGTCCGGTAAAAAATGACCGGAACATTAAGTGTATAGTAGACTCGAACAGAAGAGCAGGGTTAACTCATGCTCAACACGGCATCTAAATGGAAAAAGGGGGAGGTGATGTGAGACCACAAGCACAGGAGGTTGATCCTTCTAATAGCCTATACTTCTGGTACTCCCATGAGCTTCATAAAAGAAGGTTGAAATTACAATACACTGCACTGCTGAACAATTGTAATGCATGGACCTGGTATATAGCCATAATTTAGTCAACTTGTTTCCCAAAAAGAGGAAATAAAATGAGCCAACAGTCGTATTTATTGGTTGAATCTTTGGATACAAACAGCTATCTCTTCTAGAAAACAGGCCTGTTTAGAATTTCTACAATGGAAAGATAATTGGCAAAACAAGGCAACATTTTTTTTACACCCTTAAACACATTATATCCTAAGTTAAATGGCATTGTTTAAAACTACAACTCATCCCGAGCCTGGCCCCATACTGCTATTTGGACAGAAAAAAAAGAAAGAATGACTTTTGAATCCTGAGGACATTACATGAAAAATCCCATCATTGGAGAAAGAAAGGCACGCCCGAATCTTTTCTCCAATAATGCGATTAGTATATTTGCCTTCCTCTAAGTGAGCACACCCTAGTGCGCCCGTACACTGCCGGACAGCTTGACTTTCAACAAAGGTGAAAAGTTTCGTAGTCCTCTGCAGTGCCCGGTCGCAATTCTTAACATGAAAAAGGAAAATAATGTGAGGGTGAAATCAGTAATACTCACGTGCAATTCTTGTTCACATTATACACAGCTGACTGCGCCTTCAGGGCTCCAGAGTAAATTCGGACAAACACCAGAGGACCACGCTGTCGGTCATGAACAACCTTGAATGCCAGAGCACACAAATCATCCTTGTACCAGGACCTACAGGAGAATACACATGAAGTAGTTAAGGCTTGTTATAGGAAATCAGGAGCAAGGTCATTTTCTTATTTTTTTTTAAATGGTTAGAGCAAAAGGGTCTAAAAGAAACCAAAAGTTCTCAAGGGCAGTCATTATATAGATATATGTATACACACACACACACACACACACACACACACACACACACACACACACACACACACACACACAAATATCTGAAGAGTTTTCCCAAAACCTGATATTTCATTGTAAGAAACACTGAGGACTGTGGAGAATCTTGTGCAAAATTCCCCTATACATTTTACACTCTGTAAATCACAGTAAAAATTTCTATATTTTAATTTCTTACTAAGTCCACGCACGTTATTGTAGACATTGGGAATTGTGGGCAGAAATCAAGACAGTAGCATGCCGTTCACACCATGTTTATGTCTCCACAGGAGCTTCAGTCTGAATCCTCAAATTACAGAATTCAATTGTGTCCTGGATGGAGTCACTGGGGTAAATAAGGCAAACTGTGCACTATTTGTATTCTATTCTGCCAGTGGCTATACTTTCAATTGTGACCACATTGTTGTATCTGTCTGGGCCCATAGTGTTATACTTTGAACTCAATAAGCCTCATTCAATGTAACGGCTCAGTCAGGGTTACATCTGAATCCAGTACAAAGTGAACCTGTCACCCCCCCTAGTGTTTTGCAAACTGAAAGCAGCACGTTCAGCAGCGTCTATGCTGCATTCTGTGAAGGTGGCTCTTATCCCTCTACCCAGCCTGTACTCCAAAATAAACATTTAAATACATGGCAGGAAACATTATGAACTGAGTACTTAGCCAGTCCGATGGGTCTTGTCCTTGTGTCTTGAGATCACTGTCAGCCCGGTCCTCCCCGCCTCCTCTATGTCTCGACCGCCTCCTCTTCTCTCTTTGTTCCCTCCTCTTCCGCACCTGGACATAATCATCTTTGTTTACGTAGGTACACACAGCTCAGCTGGTGTGTGGGGAGCCTGGCTGTCATCAATGTGCCTGCGTGAAGTGCAGGCACCAGAGCCCGCTACATACAGCATAACATAAAACAGGGCGGGCTGTGGTGCCTGCACTTCACACAGGCGCAATGATGACAGCCGGGCTCCCCGCACACTGATTGAGCTCTGTGCACCTGCATAAAAAAAGATGATTATGTGCAGGCGCTAAAGAAGAGGAGGTAAACAGAGAAGAGGAGGCGGCAGACACACAGAGGAGGCGGGGAGGACCGGGCTGACTGATCTCAGGACACATGGATCAGACCCATCGGACTAGCTAAGTACTCATTTAAATACATGGCGAGAAACATAAACTGTTTATTATTGAGTGGGGAGGTATAAACACCTTCACAGAATGCAGCATAGATGCTGCTGAAGGTGCTTCTTTCAGTTTGCAGAGCACTAAGGGGGTGACAGGTTCACTTTAAGAGATATCAAGGCCTGTTCTGAGTATTGAATGCACCACAAATCGCAACGAGAATCAACTCAAACTTGTATATTTCCTGCAGGGAAAAAAAAGAAAACTTTTTTTTTTGAATGGCATTACATTTTTACTCTCACCTGTTTATATGTGGATCCAGTAGCGAAATAAACATCCCGAAAAAGGGTTAACCACAACTGGTGTGTCGACTCTTACCTATATCGTTTACACCCGCTATTGATAGGGGTATCAGCTAGCGCTGAGCCTAATTATAATAGAAAATACATTGAATATACCCAATAGGAGGAGCAATACACACTGACTCCATCCAGGCTTTCTAGCAGCAGCAACCACACTATATAAATCCCCTCCTGACTAGCTCCAGTGTTCAACCATTAATTAGCAAGGCCACAATAATGTAAGTGACCGACACCTTTAACATGACAGGGGACCTTTATACTCCTATTGCACCATTTGGCAACACAAAATTGAGAAATATGGAAGTTCTGATGTTTATTTATTTTTTGGGGAGAAGATTTTTAATGACCCACCAGTAAATGTACTTACATGAAGTCATGGGAACAGTCGTCTGGTGAGGGCAGGTACAACGTGATGGCATCCAGCAGAGGCTGAACACCCTTGTTCTTCAGGGCACTGCCACATAGGACTGGGACTGCGGAGCGAGCCAGTGTAATCCTACGGATGGCAGCCTGGAACTGCACAGAGCAACAGGGGTTAAAATTCTGAATTTAAAAATCTAAGGTCCAATCTCAATTTGGATATGATCGTCTGTCCTCTTTATCAACTATACAAACCCTTTAAATTTCTTTCGCCTACACCCATCATGCTCACACACACGGTAGCTATTTCCAACAGTTCTATAGAAAGTGAATAGAGAGCTAGTGAGCATGTCTGCTCCCTCCATACACCTCCCATACTGAAGCCCTGGTGATCAGGGGGGTCCCAGCAGTAGTGAACCTGAGATCACGCATTTATCACTACATAGGTGATTAATGTTCCTCATAGGACAACCCCTTTAATATACTAGGTAAATTACACAGCGCCAACATATATACCACAGAAACTCTAAAATTCAGAAGGTACATATACAATCCAACACACATTAGAAAGTGAAAATTGCCCCACATATTAGATGGTTTTCACCAAATGTATCAGCCAGCAGCCATCCCGGACAGCTCTCATTCAGCCGAGCGTTCCCATGTTATTTACCCTCCCCAGACAGGTTTGGCAGCACCCTATCTCAAGGAGAACCAAGTGATCAGCAGTATAAAATCGGACATTCCCGATCAACATTGTCCCCAACAATCAGTAGTCTGGGGCACCTATACACATTGGTCTGTCAGCCAAACCCATCAATAGTGACATTAGTCTACTGTGTATAAGGCCACTGTAGTACAAGTGACACCTGTAGGCAGCTCACATATACTGAAGATGCCTTTCTACATTACAGGGCCCCCACATGCATTAGATAACAGTTGGCCAACCGCAATGACCCACAGGAGCGGCCATGTCTAGTATGTATGTGGGATGCTCAACACTACCTCACTGGATGATGTTTGGGGAGATAAGGAAAGTGTCTCTAGACCGTATGACCGCTGCTGAATTCCACATAGGGACAAGAAGAGCCCTGAGGATAGGAGGTGGAGCGGGCTATGTAGCCTCTGCTTGTTTTCGCTCTCTAATTAGGGCTCTAGGGGAGTCATCCTCCTCCTAACGTGATGGTGTGGAGGGTAATGAGAAATTAGCAAATATGACTCAAGTCTTATTGGTTTTCTTGTTCATTACAATGAAGCAAAACAAAGAATGTCCTGATAAATCCAAGGAGGGTGAGGGGCATTACATCTGAACTGTAAAATGTAAAAACTAATACAGCAAATATCCTTATACTGAAAACTACAGCCTGGCTGACAATAAGGCTGTGTGTGCACGAGTATTTGGTAGAGAAATTTTCTGAACCAAATCTGCATTTTGTAGTAGAAAAATGCACCAAAAAATAAAGTGCATTTTTGGTGCAGTTTTTTCATAATTACGTCAATCGGTGGAAGGGCTGAAAAACACAGGTAAAACTGCACCAATAATTGACGTGCTGCAGAGTTTTTCCACACCAAATCTGCAAGGAAAAAATAAGCATCGTGGGCAGCAAGGGCATAACTACAATAGGTGCAGGGGTTGCCCTGGAGCCTAGGGGGCCCCAAAAGTCCCTTTGGCCTATGGAAAAAGACTAATGCTATTAAAGATTTGCAATAATTGGGGCCCCAATGAAACTTTTGCATCAGGGCCCATGAGCTTCAAGTTAAGCCACTGGTGGGCAGGACACTTCAGAATTCTCATTGACTTTGCTGGGGTACAGATAGGCATGCAGTCTTGTGACAAAGCAAAAAAATGCACTGTGTGCTCATGGTCTAACTGTGCAGCAGGTGAAAAAGAAATCCTCTGAGTCCGATACATTCACTTCCCAACCCTGACTGAAACACAACAAATGTTTTCTTCATTCTGTACTCGTACAGCATCGAAGGAAATGTGCAGATTAGACAATAATGGTTCCTTTTAATTCAAATACAATAAACATAATTTTATAAAATGTGCTTAATATATAGGAAATGGCCACCATACCTTTTCTACAGGAATTTGGTTGAAATCCTCACTGTATTCTTCCAGCATTAATGAAGCAAAATCATCATCCAAGTCAGCAACCTACAAGAAGCGTCAACATTTCCAGGGTAAGAACAGATACACACAGACTCATTGTAGTCTATGGAGCTGTTCACATATCAGAGTTTTGTTGAGGATCGTGTGTCTGCAAAAACATCCTGGAAAATGTTCATTTTTGAGTCAAGGATCAAAATGACCCAAACAGGTCAAAGGACACAGCAACTACTGATGAATCAGGTCAATCTTTTAACGTATGATAAAAAACACAGGCATTAGAATGAGGACTAAAGTGGTTTTCCAATTTTAGGAAATTTGTGATCACTGGCAAAGTTTTGTTGTTTAAAAAAAAAGAAGCAAAAAAACAAAACAGGTTGTCCTTGTCTCACCCTCCCCGAGTCCAGCCCATGTTACCGCTGCTGCTCCCAGTACATGTTGTCTGCAGTGCGGATGTTATGACAGAGGTGCAGCCAGGGGGCTCAGCGGATCTTGACAAATACCTGATCTCAGCGACTTTTTCTATGCATCAGCTGCAGTCCAGCAAACAAGATGTCAGCGCTGCAGACCATAATGGACTGGGAACAGCGGCCGAGAGTTCAGCACACAACCCGGGAGGGTGAGGAGAGCGAGTCTGATGGTCAACAACAAGCTGAACCTGAGAACAGAACCTTTAAATAGGACACTTCACTAAACCTGATAGGGAAAGAATCCGAAGACGTATGTCATAATCCTATAATTTAAATGGAATCTGTCACCAGGTTTTTGCCATCCCATCAGAAAGCAGTATAATGTAGAGATAGACACCCTGATTCCAGCGATGTATCACTTACTGAGATGCTTGCTGTCATTTTGATAAAATTACTGTTTTCTCTGCTGCAGATTTAGCAGTAAACAAAAATCACCAAATTGGTACATAAAAATAGATAGAAAAAAAACTCACCAAATTTGGCCACTTACAAATATCATTGCATTTAGCAGGATACTATCAGCCACCTCAGAAGCAACCCATATCTCTCAACACCGATGCTCCATCCCCTACTGCCCTGACACGGGGGTGATTGTGGCATCTGCATACATGTGTTATACATGTAGCTAGGTATTTTTTGGTCCAAAATATCAAACTAACTCCTCACTGTCATCTATAGAGTTATATTGCATTTTTTTATCCATCTGCAGTCTACAGCTGGGTCCTCTAGGGGGCGTCAGTCATTTGTGTTGCATATTTTGTTGCAGGGCAGCCCGCCTTGTCTAAAAGCTGGGCGTCATTAATAGGCTGCTCTCTGACACTATGCTTCACTCTTGGAGTGGCTGCCGCCCTGTGGTGATCTCATGTCCAGTGATACCACCTGTCTCCTCCTTGTGGCACGGCTGGTCGCAGATGCCACAATCGCCCTCGTGTCAGGGTTGTAGGGGATGGAGCATCGGTATTGAGAGATATGGGTTGCTTCTGAGGTGGCTGATAGTATCCTGCTAAATGCAATGGTATTTGTAAGTGGCCAAATTTAGTGAGTTTTTTTTCTGCAGATTTAGCAGCTCATGAATGTGCTGGACTACTTAAGTAGTCCTCTAATGATTATCTCCGGGTGATTACACAGTGATTTTATCAAAACAACACTGAGAAGCCCAGTAAGTGACACATGCTGGAATCAGGATCTCTGTCTCTACATTATACTGCTCTCAGATGAGATCGCAAAAACCTGGTGACAGATTCCCTTTAACACTGTAACTAACATCAAGCACTGTCACCACTTTCAGGATATGTGACATCCAAATACACAGTTAGTGCAAGAGGATGGGGGTGGGCTGTGTTATATCAGCCACAACTACTGCAGACAGTCCCCCCAAATAATAGAAGGCGATCAAAAGCATACTGAAATAATGGCATAATAAAATCACACTGAATTCCCCCCCCCCATACAGAGGAATCAAATCCATCCTGAAGAAAACAAGCCCTCATGATGTGACTGAAAAAATTATATAAAAACAATATATATTCTATAAAAAAGCCAAGAAGTCAGCGCTGCCTATGTTTAGCATGCAGTGCCAAAAGTGCATATGCACAGATTAATTTCTAACGGTACTTTAAAACTGAGACATTTAGCAAATGATTGATCCTTTAAGCCACCCTGCCACTTAATAATAATAATAATAATAATAATAATAATAATAATAATAAAGCTTTATTTATATAGCGCCAACATATTCTGCAGCGCTTTACAATGTAGGGGTTAGAGTACAGAAAATATAATACAGTAAGTAATTACAGTAGAGAACAAATACAGTACAATAATTGGATACAAAACAATAGGCATATAATCAATGTAAAAAAGAAAATACAATAAATAAAGCAAAAAATGAAGGTGACCCTGCTCAAAAGAGCTTACAATATACGACGGGATAGGAGTTGCACAAGGTACAGGGGCTTATTGCACTGATGGTCCAGGCATCTTGAGGAAATGGGGCATAGAGATAAGCTTACATGGATGGTCATTATACAGTCTATGTAGACCTTTTTTGGTTTGGTGGAGTTTATAGAAGAGTAATGTCCATAGGGATAGCCCATTCACTGTCTAAAGTACAAAGGACTTCTATTAGGGAGTATGATAGGCCGCCTTAAAAAGATGCGTTTTTAGGGATCGTCTGAAGCCATGCAAGTTGTGGATAGTCCTGATTTCTTGGGGTAAAGCATTCCAGAGTTTTGGTGCAGCTCTGGAGAAGTCTTGGAGCCGGGAGTGGGAGGATCGGATTAGTACAGATGTCAGTCGATGGTCATTTGAGGAACGTAGAGAACGGGTGGGGTGATAGACAGAGATGAGGGAGGAGAGGTAGGGGGGTGCTGCACTGTGAAGAGCTTCACGACATTCTCAGATGGGGCAGTTCTACTCTACATTTTTTATATACACTGTGCCATTACGGCTTCCTAAATACATTAAAAGCAAGATCACATTAAATGCAACACGTACCTGAACATTTCTGAACCACTCCCATTGCGCCAGAAGGGCAAGTGCAGATAAAGGTTGACCAGGTACAGGACTAGGTGTGCACTGTTCCACCCTCATCCATGATTGCTGGTCTAGCAGTGTAGGGGTAAGATCTAATAATGTCCGGATGTCTGTAGCATTTACTCCACATGTCCGGACCTGGTTCACCTTTATCTGCACTTGCCCTTCTGGCGCCGTGGGACTGGTTCAGAAATGTTCAGAAACGTGTTGCATCAAAATTGAACTGCTTTTAATGTACTCAGGAGGCCGTAATGGCACAGCATACATACAAAACGTAGAGTAGGACTGCCCCTTCTGAGAATGCCATGAAATGGCAGGGTGGCTCAAAGAATTGATCAATTGTTTGCTAAATGTCGTTTTAAAGTACAGTTAGAAATTAATATGTGCATATGCATTACTTAGGTGATGAGTGTGGCCCCTAAGGTCAGACCCCAAATAAACAGATATCCATAGTATAGTCTAGTGGCATGTCATCACTGGCTTAGGTTTAGAGGCCACCAAAAAGTTAAAAAAAAGATCTCTCTTTTTTTGCTCAGCTACCCGTATTTTTCGCTTTATAAGACGCACCAGATTATAAGATGCACCCAGATTTTAGAGGTGGAAAATAGGGAAAAAAATATTTGTAGCAAAAAATGACTGATATGACACTCAGGCCCTGCGACCAGTCAGCGCTGGCGTCTGTCTCCTTCGGATGCAGGAGCAGCATGTGAGCAACACCAATGACTTCTTGCTCCAGTGTCTGATGGCGGGGAGAGAGACGACAGCACTGACTGGTCGGAGGGCTGAGTGTCATATCAATGTCACATGCGACATGACTATGCAACTTCTGACAACGTTGGAACTGCTGAACCATCAGGGGTAATGGTGCGTGCACACGATCAGTTTATGCAGCATTTTGGACGCAGTGGCAAGATGCTGCGTAGTATAGTACAACGGAAGAAGCGAAAGCGAAACGGCTGTAGGGGAGGAGGGAGCACGAGCATACACGGGCACTCAGTGATTAAGGTATGATGCACCGCTTATGATTATAGGAAAGCAATTGCACCTAATATTCAATAGCATTTATGGGAGACTGTAGATGTGTATTGAGTAGTAAGGTTGAAGTGGGTTACTAAGAACATAGAGGGATGATAGTTATTATTAGAAACAGGTGCTAATCTTGTGAATGATCAATTGATAGCTCTGTTCTATTCATCCTGATAAGAACCTCAGTGATTGCTGTGTTTTAGTTTCATTGTATGTGGATTGAGATTGGTGGCAATATTTGAATCCACTTCAATGAAGATAGATTTAATGTAGTGATGTTGCAAAAGCATACTATATCGATAATCTGAGTAGCCTGGCAGTGTTTTTCTTGTGACTCCCCCCGGAGGGAATGCTCTGAATTATAATTATCTTAATTATGTTTTTGTGAATTTTTGTAATTTTTTAGAGATTTAATAAAGATTTATGATCATGAAATCATTATGTTGAATCTTTCCTTGGATGAGAGAAGTGCATCCATTTGTATAAAATGTAGTATAGTACAAGTATAGTGGATGGGATTTGTAGAAATCCCATGCCCACTATGCTTAACCCGACCGCAGCGATCTGACAGCTGTGGTGCGGGTTGCCGGTATTTCGCTCCTCCTCCTCATGTTCATTTCATGCTGCAGAGTTGGAAGCGGCTGCCATCGAGTGACTGCAGGGAGAAGCCTCTCTGCACCCGCCGCACACGGTGAGTACAGGGCGGCTGCAGTCTCCCTGCCTCCACCTGCGGCTTCAATTAGGTCTGGAGGAGCAGCGTCCAACACGCAGCTCCTCCAGACCGTGAGCACATACCCTTAATATGGTCTTTATTACTTTTACAAGGGCCAACAAGGTGAATGCATGGATTTGTTCATGTAGTAGCAATCCCTTTAAGAACTATCACTCCCAGCATGTACTGTAGATCCTATAGCATGCTTGGAGTTCTAGTTAAGCACAGTATTGGTAGTGTTAACTTTACTTTATTAGTGGTTATGTTACATATACATGTGTACTCACTTTAAATCTGTCCTGCCTTGCCCTGTCACCCTGCTGAAATCAAGCAACTGAGGATGATAGAATGTTATATTCCTTTTATAAGACGCACCCCCACTTTAGTGCGTCTTATAAAAGGAAAAATACAGTAAATCTTATAAAGAGCAGATATTAAACATCACAGATTGGAAGTAATGAGCCCCATGTTAGTGCATCTAATAAAGGCCCCTCCTATGATCAGACTCTTGCCAGGACTCATCCTCTATCTTCCCTACAGAGGGTTTTCTGGTGACATATTGAATATTTACTTCAGGACTTTACTTGTTCTAATAAGGCATTTCTGGCATCTTTGGCTGATTGCTGAAGATCATGATCCTTTATCTCACTCAGCGGTTTGCTACAGAATCTTCTTCCATCACCTTCATCGGATCGAGGGCTCCAGGTCAGGGATTCCATGGACACTAAATCAATCAGACCCTGGAACGATTTTCCTTCTCCGATGGGAAGCTTTACATGCAGAGAAATAAATAAAAAACAAATAACTTGTAAGTAATCACTATCAGTGATCAGATGGAAATCTGTGCAGACTGAGACCTATAGTTGGTAAGTCTTAAAGGGGAACTCCGGGGAGATAAAACATGTTTTTTTACTGTCTCTGCCCTTCTACATGATGAAGCACAGCTGGGCTCTACAGTTCTAGGATCTATAGATCGCTTATAAATCAATAAAATCATACCTGCTCCTCAGCTCTCACCTCCTCTCTTCGGGGACAGAGAAATTCAGTCATACTGCTGCAGAGAGCAGGAGGTGTGTCGGGGGCATGGACCCTGAGGGCTCCAGAATTATCTTACAGAAGTACGATGGGATGAAAAAGTATGAATAGTGAACATGGCCGCCATCCCAATGGTCATACTACAATCCTTCCCCTGATATACCATCCTATGTAATGTATGAACAGGGGTGTTCTCCCTTCAAATAGCAATCGTGTCACCAAGCAGATATCAGTGAACGTATGCTGTACAACTTATATTAGTACATAGTATGCATCAGGCTAGAAGTAGAGGCAAGGCACTACATTGACTGACTCAGCACTGCCATGGTCTCCCCTCCTCCATATCAACTTGGTAGTTTCCTGTGCTCTGAAACATTAGCACTATGCATGACTGAATTTCTCTGTCCCCTGAGGGAGGGGTGAGAGCTGAGGAGCAGCACTCACCCCTCCCTTCAGGGACAGAGAAATTCAGCCTCATGCTGCAGCAGTGACAGGTGGTGTGTGGAGGCGTAGACCCTGGGGACTCCAGGATCATCTTACATTCTTGCCTCATCACACTTCTGTATGAAGAGGGGGCGTGGCAGGAGCGTGGACACCAGCACCATGGTCACAGTACATACCGCCCCCGATATATCATCCTTTATAATGTAAGAACAAGGATGTTCTCCCTTCAAATAGCAATCATGTCACCATGAAGATATAAATACATGCTGTGATCTTCTGCTGTACAACTTATAATAGTACATAATGTGTGCTGTCATGTATCATACTAGGAGCAGAAGCAGAGCACTGCATTGGTTTATTCAGCACTGTCATGGTCTCCCCTCCTCCATATCAACTTGGAGGCTTCCTGTTCCTGAAACATTAGCACTATGTATGACTGAATTTCTCTGTCCCTGAAGGGAGGGGTGAGAGCTGAGGAGCAGATATGATTGTATTGATTTATAAGTGATCTATAGATCCTAGAACTGCAGTGTACAGCTCTGCTTCATCATGTAGGAGGGCAGGGACTGTACTAAAAAGTTTTCTCTCCTTCTGGTACCGACACACGGGGCGATCTCTGCTGCGATGTTGCCGGCAACTTAGGGACGTGGCTAAGTAGCGGCAACATCGCTCATGAGTTGACGTGTGAGAGGGCGATAATAAGGCGATAAGTTGAATAAGCAACATCGCCAGGTTTCCCAACATGTTGAGAAACCAGGCGAAGTTGCTCAGGCGATCTGCCTGCATCGCCCTATGTGATGCCGCACCTGCGATGTTGCCGGCAACTTCCCCCATAGACTCCCATGTTATGGATCGCTGCCAGGGTAGAGTTTAACCCTGGCTGCGATAGTTGCTGGCAAGATCGCAGATACGTTGCCGGTGATATCGCTGCGTTTGACATTGCAACGGCAATCATGGCAGCGCACCAAAAAAGTGCGCGCTCCCGTGAGTTGCCGGCAACATCACCGCAGATATCGCCCCGTGTGATGGTACCATTAGAGCTTCCCTTTTAAAAAAACATTTGCCTAGGGACAATAAGTGCACAGAAGTATTATATTGTTCTTATGCTCCGATTAGCAAACATTTGAAGGGTTTACATCAGGTGTTTATTATTATACTGAATATTAACATATGCACTTTTCATAGCCACAAGTAAATTCACAAAACAATCTGTGTGGGCAGTAAAAAAAATATTGTTTATATTATATGGTATACAGTGGGGCTCATACATAAGGTTATATTATAGCTCAATACATCCTCCAAGTAATATAATACAATAAAAAAAAAAACAACATCTGCAAACATGGGAACTTTGGGGCCAACTCACTGAGCTGATTAATGCCCTGTCACATGTATGTGTCCCCTTAAGAAAAAAACACATACCACACGTTCACATAATCTACAGCAGTGGTCCCCAACCTTTTTTGCACCAGAAACTGGCTCTATGCAAGACCATATTTCCGAGGCCCTGCAGGGTGGGGTTGCACAGGGGGTGGGGCTTTGATCATATGGGCGGGGCTATGGAGAAGGGGTGGACTTTAGTACCCTGTTTTCCAGAAAGATGTGCTACATCTTATTTTCAGGGAATGTCTTATTTCTCCATCCCCTTGCAGCCCCCAATATGGTATCCCCATCATCTCCTTGCAGCCCACAATATTCCTATCATCTCTTTGCAGTCCACAATATGCCCTTGCATAACCCCATCATTTCCTTGCAGCAGTCCCCAATAACCCCATCATCTCCTTGCAGCAGTCCCCAATAACTCCATCATCCCCCTTCCAGCCCCCCCCCCCAATAACCCCATCATACCCTTGCAGCCCCCCAATAACTCCACCATCCCTTTGCAGCCCCCCAATAACCCCATCATCCTCTTGCAGCCCCCTAGTAACACACACTTACAGATACATACTAGTGATGAGCGAGCTTTTTGCTGATGTGTGGCAGATCCAGCAGATTTACCGCATCTGCTGCCTAATGGCCACACTTGCAACGCCGATCTCGCAAGCCCCATACATTGTCTATGAGGCTTGTGGTCGGGTGCGGCAACTGCGGTTACGTCGGATCCAATACTTGCAGCCACGATGAAAAAAAAGCTGCAAGCATCCGGCAGAACCGCACTTGCCGCACCCGACCGCAAGCCCCATAGACTATGCATGGGGCTTGCCAGATCCGGGCAGCAAATCGGCCGATCCGGCGCCACCTGCCGGATCGGCCGCAAACATCAGCGTAACACTGATGTGAAAGGGGCATTAGTCTTCAACTGGGCAAAAAAAAAAAAACTTAAGATGGATTCTGGTCTTCACTGGACAAGTGTGGAAACATTTGGTGACATTTCAAAAAGGCACAAATGGTGAATTAGGAGAAACACCTGGATAACCAAAACCAGGCGCAGAATACCAAACTGAAGAAGAAATACTCACAGCCAAAACCAAATAAAGGCCAGGGTCACATTTCCGTTTTTGGAACAAAATCCTGATCCGGTTTTGAGCTTCCAAAAAGCTCAAAACCGGACCAGGAAACGCTCCCCATAGGATCCAATGCAAAACACCGGATGGCTTCACAAGCCATCCGGTGGCCGGATCCGGCACTGCTGCCTGCGTTTAAAATCATGCAGGCAGCAATTTTCGCAGCATTTACCGGGACCGCACTGCGGTCACCGGATGGCTCAGGATGTGTAATCCTGAGCCATCCGGTAATTGCATAGCTTGCGGTGCCCGATCTGGCAAGTTATTAAAGAGTTAAAATAGCTGACCTAAATGACTTTTTGAGGTCTGTAGGGGGGCTTAGACCCCCCTACAGACCGGCCGGCGACTTCTATAGTGTTCTTCTACAATTTCTCACTGTGCACGGGCTCCTCGGAGCCCGTGCATGTAAACCAAAGGGGCCCCCCCCCGTATCACTATACTGGGATGCATAGACCCCTCTATTACAAATAAGCTGTATTGGTCTAAAGTACATGATAAATTTGGCAATTCGCATTGTAAGTATATACTTACAGTCTTTCGTAGGCAGCGATAAGGAAATCCATGGGCGGGGCTGTGTGCAGCAGCCTCCGCCCGCTCCTTCTTGATGCCCGCCCCCTCTGGCCGTAATCCAGTGTTTTGTGGGCGGGCACGTCGTTAAAGGGGCGTGGCTAACTAGAAGAACACTATAGAAGTCGCCGGCCGGTCTGTAGGGGGGTCTAAGCCCCCCTACAGACCTCAAAAAGTCATTTAGGTCAGCTATTTTAACTCTTTAATAACTTGCCAGATCGGGCACCGCAAGCTATGCAATTACCGGATGGCTCAGGATTACACATCCTGAGCCATCCGGTGACCGCAGTGCGGTATTCAGCACACAGTTTTGAAAAAAACTGTGTGCGACCGGCATTGCGTTCACCGCATCCGGATCCGGATGCGGTGAATGCAATTCATGTTTGCAATGTGACCCTAGCCAAAGTTAACATAAAAAGGTACAAATTAAAAAATTAGTCATTCAGAACAAATACTTTAAAAAAAAAAAAGGCACAAAATTGATGATGATCATCTCATAGTGATATATTGGTAACAGACCAAAAGATCATGATTGTCATATTATATACATACACACACATTCAGTGTCACAGCCTTAATCATAGGAAATCCCTG
>JARQOC010000003.1:777444192-777524085 GCA_033576535.1 Allobates femoralis
CATAGTCTCCCAGTTTTACAGCTTCCTTTCTTACAGCTGTGAGCAGTAAATAAACTGAAAACAGTAATTCTACCAGGATGACAATAATCAGATTGTACACAAAATGTTAAGTTTATTGGAAAATAAGGTACACATAAAAGGTCAGACAACAGAAACATACACTAAAAAATTATGTCTGAGCATTCATGGGAACCCCAAAATAATAAAGTGCATTAATCCAAAAAATACATATGCAAAAATACATACAAGTGCATCTTAATGAATTAGAATAATATTAAAAATCAATGTAATATTGTCAAGGTTCAGGGTGTTTCTGGGAGCCCCGAAACACGTTGACTAATGAATCAATATTATATTCACCCTCTAATGTCTTGTGGAATACGGCAGCACAGTTTTGACCCTTTATCCTCCCTACTTTAATTTTATAAGATCCTTTGGGTATTCATTGGCTGTAAGCCACAATCATCAACATTAACAGAAATAAACACTTGAAACAGATCACTCTGTAATGACTACTTAATATATACATTTCACTTTGTGTTGAATTACTCAAATAAATTAACTTTTTGATGATATTCTAATTCATTAAGATGCACTAGTATAAAATACCAAAATAGTTTGCTCAAAAATTACTGAAGCGTAAGTCAATAAATACATGTCAAACATATTAGGTTAAAATGCATATAAGTATTAAAGTAATATTGAACATTAAATTACTACATACTGTATATATATGTATAGCACACTAAACCATAATGTATATAGGAAATAGATTAACAATATTGCATACGGATGTCCATGTAATATAGCATTTAAGACTATATCGCACATGAAATGAAATGCATATATATTTACTAATCTATTATAAAGACCATATATAAATAAATAGACACAATGAATATAACCCATAATAAATGCTCACACATGATGCACCCAACACACGTTTCATCAATGCCTTGTGACGTTTTACCACGGCTCTGAACCCTGTATTTGTTTTCACCACATATCGGGTATCGGCGTGCATTAGGAGAAATTACGCAACACTAAATATTGGCTATCATGAAGTACAATATGTCACGAAAAAAATATATATAACAATCACTGGGATGTGTTGAAGCCTTCCAGAGTTATTACATCATAAAGTGACACTGGTCAGAATTGAAGAAAAAAAATTGCTTGGTTATGAGGTGAAAACAGACTTTGGGATAAAGGAGTTACATTTTTATGCAAATGAGGTGGTGCTGGGCAGCAAATAGAGCTGGAGTGACAGAGGCTTCAGGTGTACAAATACTTCTTCATCATTTGCACATCAATTCAAACTCTGATTTCTCACGGCCTAGTCAAGGAAAGGTTTTGTTGGACTTGAAAGTGCTACATGTACATAGAAACATACAAAGTATCATAAAAGTAATCTGTCAGCAGGTGTTCACATGGTAATTTATTTATAAGTGCTACATGTACATATAAATACATTACCATGTGAACTCCTGCTGGCAGATTACTTTTATGATACTAAAGGCTTTGTAGTCTAGGTATTTTTCATCACTGGAGTGGACCCTATTGCGTCTTCAGCTTTTATTAGTATTGCTCCGGTCTTATGGCGCCTATGTCAGATGTTACGTTACAAACAATCAATGCAACCCTAGGAGCTAGAACAAATCCAGAATGAGGATTTCATAGACATATTGAATTGTGAACTCCGGCACACTGCATGAAACTCTGGAGCTGCCGGCAGGTCACCAATCGCTCGAGACCGACTGGAGCGACGCTGATAACAGATGAAGATGCTGGATGAAGATGAGACTGGGAGCAGAGGACTTAGATTAGAAACACCACTCCAGGACGGGAATAAAAAGACAATAAAACACAGGGTGGTAGTTTAACAAACCTTTTATAAAACAAGAGTGTTTTGTATTGTCTTTTCCAGAGAGGCAGAGAGCCCTTTCATCTAGCGGCTGAGAATGGACACATTAACATGATCAACAATCTGCTTTCTATGGGATTATTCACATCTCAGGAAGACAAGGTGCAGTATTGCTCAGCCTGACCTTTCTTTTTTTTCACTCCATATGAGTGAATGACATATTTCATGGTGTCAGCACAATGTGTACCGTTGACTTTTGAGATTACATTCTTTGAAAACAAGTTCTTCAGGTTTTTTATGACCATTTACCACCAGTACTGTAGGTGTGTGTTCATGTCTTATGAACAGCTATAAAGAATCCAATACATTCTGAAAAGAAGTTGTCTGGTCATCACCAGTTGATGATTTAACCCACGGATAGGTCATGAACCTAGAATAAGTAGGGACACCCCACCCATCCGGTATTCCCAGCTCCCACAGTGGCCGGGTGTAAACAGTGAATGTACACAGTGTAGTAGTTGTTCTCAGCTACTAAAGGTCACATTGTGTTGACTTTATTGCTTTTATTGTTAAAGAAATATACAGAATATTAAATTTGTCACATAATATGTCCCCCAAGGGTTAAATATAATGTTTTTCACGATTAGCGTGCATTCAGATGATGGTATGGCGGGCGTCACACGCATCAATTTAATGCACGATATCGCTTAAGCGATCTGCTTTTTGATCGCTTAAGCGATATCATTTGTGCATCGCTGCATGCAATCAAGCGTTTTTACAATGTAAAATCGCTTGATCGTTACATCGCAGATTGGTGAGCCGGAGCTCATATCAAGCGATAAACGCTTGTTCAATCTGCTTCATCGTGGTGTGTGACACCACGATGAACGATCTCCCAGCGGCAGAGCCTATGCTGGGAGATGGTAACTATGGTAAACGACGGGTTACTAAGCGCCGCGCGGCACCTAGTAACCCGATGTGTACCATAGTTACCAGCGATCTCGCTGCTCCACATCGCTGGTGAGTCTGTCTGTGTGACAGCTCACCAACGATGTGAGCGATATTGTTAGCGATCGCGCATGCACGTGATCGCTAACAATATCGCTACCGATATTGATGCGTGTGACGGCCGCCTATAAGAGATCTGAGATCGGTCAATGCTTCTCTCAACCCAAGTGTGACAGCTACATAGAAATATATGAATCTGTCACACTCAGGACGGGAGAGCCGCAACCAGTCCGAACATTGCGGTCTGATCTTGGATTTATGCGATCGTCTGAATTCAGCCTTAGGCCATGTGCACACATTGAGTATTTGGGGAGTTTGTAACCTCAGTATTTGTAGCCAATACCAGGAGTGGAACAATCATAGGAAAAGGATAATAGAAACATGTCAACATCTCTGGATTTATAACCTACTCCTGGTTTTGGCTACAAAAACTGAGGTAAAAAAACTCATCAAAAACTCAACGTGTGAATGTGGCCTTACTGGAACATCCACATGTGTTAAAAGGAAAACAACGTTCTGAACTACTAAATCAGCCCTGCTGCGTGGTCCGACACCCAGAAAACATGAGAGTAGAAGCCTAAACATACAGCAGATATCAGAACGGAGATTACAGTCCCAGCATGCATAACTATCAGTTAATTAAGGTTGTACAAAATTAGAACTACCTGGCTGATTTCTTCTAGAATCACTGCTGTCCATGAGTTGTATCTGATAATGAAGCCTGCTCCACTAAAGTGATTAGGATTGTAATACCACATACAAACTGGGAACAAGAGAGGCACTGTTTTTTAAAGTATTTATCATTAAATTCAGCCTCTTAAAGCTATGGAAGCAATACTCGAGCTTTCTGCCGCCATATGTTACTTATCCAGGCTTGAAACAATACAGCATACAGCAGCATTCAATTTCATCAGCCATCTGTGAGCTGCATTTTGTGTACTCCGATGAGAATACCACGTGTGTTTTTGATGTCAGTATTAATAATTTATTCTCAAACATCTGCAAACATTTTATGAACCTGCAAAATCATTTAATTAGTAAGTAATTTGTAGACGTTTTTGGTAGCCATTGTGTCTGCTGAGGATACAATTAATTTTAGTTACATCTATTATATTGGTCTTGTGGGAGGCTTCTAACTAAATACAGGAAAACAGAGTAACATTCTAGAAATATCTAATATTGAAAGGGAACCTGCCACGTTGTACATGCAGCCGATCTGTGCACCGCACGGTGTAGACAAGAAGCCAAGCAGAATAATATATAGGTTTGTTGGAAAAAATCAATAGAACTTGTGAAATCCTTGGTGCTTGTATGTATATGAGTCAAGTGGGCGGTGCTATTTAATGATTGACACCTATCTTTGCATGCACAGATGTACAGGGAAGACTGTCAATCACTGACTAGAACCACCCACTGGACTCATATGTCTATAGAAACCAGGGATTTCCATAACTGGTTCCTTTAAAGTAATAGATCGCTAGACCTGGATTGGATGGTTTATGCTATTTTCTATTATCATTGCAATCAGGGATTATATGTATTATCATGATTATGTCTTTATGCTATTCATTGTTGTATTTGGCACAGGACGGTAACACAGCTCTACATCTGGCTGCTGCTAATGGCCATGAAATAGTTGTGAGGGTTCTGTTGGAACATTTTAAAGAAAAGGACTGTCCAAATAAGGTATATGCAATCCTCATAGATTTCTGGAAATGAGAGTTAAGGGGATGACTAAAGCTAATATCTGGCCATCCATAATGGCTGAACAGAACTGTTACAATGGAGATCATTGTTTAGAGTGACTTATAGTTACCGTAATATTAGAAGGATAAACAGCAGCCTAATTCTACATTCAAGTCGGCAACATAAATACCTATCAGCATTGGCCTGCTGAAGAGCAACCTGTCAATCAAAGTGCTGGTGATGCTCCCCCAGGCTATGGGATTCTCAGGAGCCGGGCCGGCGCTGTCTCTCTGGGGTATCACGGTAGTCGTGACCCGGTCCCGTGGCCTGGGATCAGTCCAAAAATGGGTATTTACAGGGGATTTGTCATGACGCCACCCGGGGTATGTGGTTAATAGGACCACCACTGACGTATTCCTGTTGGGAACGGTGACTTGGGGCAGTGTGGATGGTAAGCCCTCTTCGGGTAGGGTGAGGGTCCCCAGGGCAGGTGTAGTAGAATTGGATGGGCCTGGTGAGGGATTGTGTGCAGTGCAGTTAACTTATTTTAAAGCTGCAGCTCTCCAGTCAGTGTGCAGGGATGAAAGTCTGTGGCTCCTCAGGCGGGACTTTTCTGCGACGCTGGAAGTAAACAGTCTCAGGCAGTGATCAGCTTACTGGTTACTTTACTAGGTCTGTCACTGCACAACAGTTCACGCAGTTTACAGTTCTTTCCATACAGTTCACACAATTTGCACTGCTGGTGGAAAGTTAGGCTGCAGCACATAAAGTTTCTGCCCTCCACTGGTGTGTCTCTTGATTAGGGTCTGGAATCTCCGCTCACTTCTTCAGAGCCGGTTCTCTGGTTTTGGCCTAGCCCTCCAGTGTCTCAGGTTCAGGTATTTGGGCACACCAGACTCTTTCTGTCAGTCACTGTTTCTAAGAGTGCTCCGACCAGCTAAGATGTGTGTGGCTGCCGGGCCCTTGTCCTTCCACCTTCCTTCAGCTGTGGGGTCTCTTTAAGTCTCTTTCTCCTTCCCGTCACCTCCAGGCTATGGAGTGGGCTTTCTCTCCTAGGGTCTGTGCCTCTCAGGATTTTGCGCCTCCAGGGAACCCGTAACCTCCTGGGAAGACTCTCTCTCTATTCTGTTCTCTTCTTCCTACTTCCTACTTCTGCTCTCTCTTCTCTATACCCCTGTGTGTTCCCAGGTTTTTATTGTGTTAGTCTCTCCACCCACTTTGTCAGTGTCCACCTACATTTCACCCACTTTGCTACACCCGCCACCCCTTGCCCAACCTAGAGTCCTAGGCGTAGGGTCAGTGTTTGTGCGGTGTGGGTGTGTTTTCAACCACCTTGCTTACCTGGCTGCCCTTCCCTCTTGTGGCCTCCTGGTCGCAGGGGCGCCACACTGGGATGTGCTTACAGCAGCTGCTCACAGTGCTGTGACTGTAACCATGCCAACACACCTCTATGAATGGAAGCTGGCGACTTCAATGAGTTGCGCTATCTTGTGCCCGTAGAGATTTTTTTAGAAATATTTGAACCAGAAACGGAGCAGAAACTCCCTGAATCCTCTTCTATAACTCAAAACTACTCAAAACGTTCGGAGTTTCTGTTCAGACTCTGCTCAAAAATCCTATCAATAAAACATCATGTGCCCATACCCCAAGGGAGCTTTTGAGACACGAGGGATTTTGAAAACCCATTAATGTGCCTACTATTAAATAATATGTCCACATAAGGCACAATGGACATTAGCATGCCTTCTGTTAAAAAATATACTTTTGTAGATCTTTACTTGGTAAATCAGACAGTACATGGATGTTGTTTTTAACATGTTTTTTTCCATGCTGGAAAAAGTTAAATAGATAGCAAAATAATTAGATAGATAGTGCTTACCAGTCTCCTGCTGCTTTTGGGGATACTCATTATGCTTCATGAATATTCACTGCACTGAATTGCAATGGCCAATCACAGATGCATACTCTCTGTGAGCACTTCTGTAATTGGCTTTTATACTTAGACTGCGTCCACACAATCTGTACAGATGTGTATGCTTGGTTGCCATATATATTAGTGTATGGCAACCATCCTGCCGTCATGTATGTAAAATAAATATATAATGTAAAAAAAAAAATGCAGTAGCACTCTAAAAAGCTAAAATATGAATACTTGAATAATGATATTTGGACTATATTTCAAAAATGAGATACGTAGCTTATGTCTGTTAATCATTAGCCTTACTGCTGGTGACAGGTTCACTTTAACTGTTCCTTGTCTTACTGTAAGCAAAATCCAATTCACATTTCACATTACCAGCACTTATCACATTATTCATTATATCATTACATCAACACTATTGATGACTTCAAGAGGGAACATCACAATATATTCACCTTTTTACAATAGTTTATATACAGTAGTCTATGTACAGTTGTGTACACAATAATGTATTTGATAATGGATGAGAAATATTAATACCTCTATTTGCCATGCAAAATAATGAGTTATAAATCATGCAAGGCATAGGGATCTGATCAGTAAAGTCTACAGCGCCGAGGCTCACTGTCTCTACAAGGAACAGGAGAATACCCTGGTAGGCTCCAGTGCCGGAGTTGATCCCCCTGCCCTCTATATGAGCAGTAGTTGACACAATACATTTAATTCTGTATGTACAGACAGAGACATCGTCTCATCATTCATTTAACAAACTACTCAGGTTAATAATATGTAGAATTAGAGATAAATGTGTAAATGAGGGTCATGTAATATTGGGATATAGCTGAACATTGGGCCCCAGAGTCAATCTTACTGGTGGGCTCTAAACACCTCAGTCCGGTACTGACAATACCCATGATATGGTGTTATTGATAAATTATATGTGAATACACAGTTCTACCTTCTTAACAGTCTCTGTTTGGATTGTTCACTAGTCTGGGGCCACGCCATTTTATTTGGCTGTTGAAGGAGGACATGAGAAATGTGCTCATCTATTACTGGAGGATGGGAGTGATATCGACACTATGAACCGTGTATGTATTTTATATTTATTCTATTTTTAACACTGACAAATTAGAGCGCTAATTATATTAAAAACATTAAAGAGAGATAACAGCAGTGACATGTCAATGGGTTTTATGGAACAAACAGATCACAATGTTTTGGCTCAAAAGTCTTCAAAAAGGTTCTGGATTTACATATTTATAGGGTGAAGGGTCTCCATCTTATGGATCACCAGTGGTTGCAAAACGTCACCTTTCATGCTGGTTATTTTTATAGCAGTTAGAAACCTGCAGATTAGATTGGAGACCATTAGTCTGGATCAAGGTCCAGTAACAAACAAGTGCAAATTTTATGTATTCTAATGTTTTTTTAATCTGTTCAAAATGTCATGATAAAAACTGTAGCAATTCACAGTAACTCAACTGTCAGAGCTCAGACTCAGTGAAAGATGATGTAGAAGGGAGCGCTCTTTTTCATCATTGCTTTCTTCTGTATCGGCTTCCGTGGTTCTGGTACAATGGAAGGTGTGATACCCGGCAGGTTTGGGCCCGATGTTGGTGCTGAAACTGGGCCTTTCCAACTCACAGGTCCCATGGCGGCCATCTGGTCTAACACCATTAGCAGTACACCACTGAGTGCTTAGCATGGCAAAAGAGTGAAGTTATTGAATATTAAAGAAAGATCAAGGTGCTGTTAGTAATAGGTTGTTGCTCTTACTTTCTGTTCACTTCTGGGACATTTCTGGTATCTTTCTAATGTGCAGTTAAAGGAGTTGCACGAATAGAGCTCAAGTTTATGCAACTTTCACTGTAAATGATAGTTACCAGGCGTGAACTAAAGGAAGGAGCTACAAGGAGACAAGTGAAGGAATCAAAGGGAGTGTATAGAGTGAAGGAATTAATATTGAAATTTGCTAGATTACACTGTAGGGAGAGAGATTAAAACACACATACTAGAAATAGATAACGTGTGTCCAGAGGTGTGAATAAGGAATCAACAAAATAGGGGGATGCAGGGATCAGTGGTGCTGGTCAGATGCAGACATAGTTATTAATAAGAGAGATGGATGATTGGATCAGAATTTAGTGATGGAGAGTACATGAACATATTCCATAAGATTACATTTCTGATAGATTTCTAATTATCACTTAACAAGCTGCTCACATAGGCCATTGTGTATTATATAGATATAAGTATACACATAGGACATTTTTTACACATCGCATTTGTGGCTTTTTTTCCATTCATTTTGTTTAACTCAAAATCAATTTGGAATTGGCAGAAGAGAAAAATTCCTTAATTTTCCAGCAATCTTACAAGACAAAACGCAGACATGTGCCACGTCCAGCACAATATGAGCCGCTGTTTTCACTCTCTGTTAGCAGCTTTTCATCCTGGCTCATTGACTAAGGCTGTTACTGCAAATCATTATTTTATTATACTATATTGTACGCATAGACGATAGTTAATTTTGATACCATTCCAAACATGTTATATACCGTAATACTTTTTGATTAATATATATTAACTTGAATCTTACTATAATATACTTCATCTTCAGGAAGGATATACGGCTTTACATTTAGCAACAGAGAAAGGTTACTTATCCCTGGTCAACTTTCTCCTTAAAAACAACTTTGACATGACCCCAAACCCAAATGTAAGTAACTATTAATATTAGTGTTTATATCGGAACTGTAACTCTATAATTGTATTTACTTAATTTTAGTCTTTTAAAGGGAACCTGTCAGGTCCCTTATTCCCCTGTCAGGTCTCTTATGCCCCTGTGGGGTCCCTTATGCACTTGTCAAGTCTCTTATGCCCCTGTGGGGTCCCTTATGCACCTGTCAGGTCCCTTATGGCATCCAAGTCAGCAGCATTCATTCACATTTGCACATCAAAATTTCCTTCCTAACCAGCCCTGTATAATAACATCATTCTCTAATGTGTAAAAAGAAAGCCTTTATTACCTCCGCTTTTTTATGACTAGTCGAAGGGGTTTGTTTCCCCAGACTAATTGGCATATTTCCATGTTATAGCTCCCCTGTGCATGTGATAACATGATTTCCATGAGCTGGTGTCACCGCCAGCTCCTGGAAATCTTGCGCATGCGCATGGCTCATTTTAACAGCGTCTGTGCACCTTTGAATCTGGATGTACACTTCCCGGCTTCAGAGAGGCACACTGTACATGATTGGAAAATAGCTTCTGCACTTCTAAGCATGCAAAATGTGCATCTCTGAAGCCAAAATGAGTATAACAAGTTTCATATGTGCATAGACGCTGATTAAATGAACTGTGCGCATGCGCAAGATTTTCAGAAGCTGGTGGTGACACCAGCTCATGGAAATCATTTCATAATGCCAACAGATATGTTGCGGTCGCATAGTCAGCAATACTCAGACTATTCGGGCAAAAGTCTATAGTTCACGGTGTCTTCCCCAGAAGCCGAGGCCCTGACTGGACATGTGAAAGGGGGCATATTTACAAGGGAGAAAGTTTATCATTTTTGTTGTGATGCCAGCTGTGGGATCTGGTCAGGGATGACCAGCACTGCAAGTGGTTCCCAGGGGATAGATGGTAGGGCAGCTAGATGGATCACTCCCCTCAGTTTAGAGCGAGCCCCTTGGGGTGTAGTAGGAGGAGGAGATAGTGTGGAAGATGGTAGGAGTCATAGTAGTGAGTGGAGGAGCAGGATAGCTGCAGAAAAGAATCAAAGAAGTGTATTGCAGTCATCAGTAGATTCAGTGTACTGGTTCACCGGGCTGGACGATCTGACCATTCTGAGAAGAACTAAGCACTGTTATGATGGTCGGGTATATGGCCTCCCCTGCTCTCTTTTCCCTTTGGTTGAGGTTCTAAGTACTATCATCTTCCTTTTATGCCTCTTCCTTCCACACCGGTTCTTCTAAACCTCTGACGGTCACTGTGCTTCTGGTAGTCTGGTAATTGCTAAGCTTGCAACCCAGCAGTCTCCAGATTGCTACCAGGCATGAAGTACTGACAGTCTGAGATTCTGGCTCTCGTCCACAGATTGTGTCCCACACAGCCCAGAGGCTGTCATCAGGCCCACAATCTCATACACTGCTCGTCTCCCTGTCTCCCAGCTTCTTATGAGAACTAACTACTAGAGGCACTGCTCCCTCCTACACCTCACTGCCACTAACCCCTCCCCCAATCAGTGTCTGTCACTGCCCTAAATAAGTATATTGAGCATAAAAAGAAAAAAGATAGCGGCACTCACCGGGCGTGTTTCAAAGGTGCTTTATTTGGGTACCCTCATTCCAGGGTCCCACTCAGGAGGGAAGGGGTGCAGAGACAGCAGAGATGACGGATCTCCGTTTCGGGGCTCCTACCCCTTCCACGGACCTCAATGTCTCTTTTTATGCTATTATTGATGTGATATATAGCGGGCACCCAGAGGCGGCCAGCAATGCCCCACCTCGCATATACCCATATGAAAAAATAAGCACTTCTCCTAACTTAGCAGTGCCCAGTGAACGGACTTTTTTTGATTATTGAACAAGTATATTGAGTCCAGCCCAATGATCAAAGGTTGAGAAGTGTGTATGTATGTATGGGGAGGCCATCATAGAATATCTGAATTCTCCGCAGATGTGGTAGTCTTGCCGATGGAGTTAACTACCACTGTGGTGACTAGACCACAGGGGTGCCACAGATGCATGATAACATGGAAAGGAAGCCAACTAGTCTGGGAAATAATTCTCCTTTGACTAGTCAAAGGCCTAATTTGCATATCAAAAATGGAGGTAATACATTTTTTTACACCTTGATTTTAGAAAATGATGTTACACAGGGCTGGTTAAGAAAGGATTTTTTTTCATGCAAATGTGAATGCTGTTGGCTTAGATGGAATAAGGCACCTGACAGGTTCTCTTTGTCATTTTTTATTTAATTTATTATT
Organism: Allobates femoralis; assembly: GCA_033576535.1. NCBI lineage: Eukaryota > Metazoa > Chordata > Amphibia > Anura > Aromobatidae > Allobates > Allobates femoralis. The sequence goes on from JARQOC010000003.1 coordinate 777,455,659, forward strand.
TTTTGTTTGATTCCGTTTCAGAATTTGATAGGAGATAACTTATAAGTACTTCCTGAATTATGATTTAAATAATCAGTCACTATAATGTTGTCATGCTATTAGAGAGCAGCAACTTTTATCTATTATATAATCACGAATGGGATTTTTGCCCCTTTTGAGACCGCACTCGCTGCGAGTCAATGTCGTCATGTGGATACGAACGAAGCATTGGCGCGCAGCGGCCATTGCGAGCAGCTCAAGGCGATCGCTATGCCCGCGCAGCGGCATGGCGAGTCGCCTTAGCAGCGCGAAGCATTGCCGCGAAGCGGCCATTGCGAGTCACAGACTCGCTCTGCTAGAATCCGATGCTTGTGCATCGGGCACCATCTAGTTTAAATAAATGTTTATACAATCAAAGAAGTTAAAAATGTGTATTAGTCATGTTCTGTGAATCTAAGCATTAGAATTAGCTTGCAAGTCATAATAGATTAATCCAAGTGTAAGGCTAAGTTAAAAAGTGAAATAGGGTTAAAGGAAGAACAAAAATATTAATATGTCTTAATGGGTGCAATGATCAACAGTAGTACTTTTTACAGGAATCCTGTGCAACTCTTCACCAAACCACCTAGAAAAGTCAACAAGATGTACCCAAGACACCTGAGCTTTACTCAATTATTAAACTTGTAACATGGCAGACACATGAAAAAGGACACAAATGGTCTTTATCAAGCCAAAATGAAAAAAGAAAACATGTACCTATGCAGGTGACAAGCAGAACAAGTTGTCCATGGGTAGAAAAGAAAAAATGATGGCACTCACCCTGGTTGTTGTTCACGTGCAATTTCTTTATTCCATCCAATGGAGTGGGTTACATGCAGTTAGGGAGGGGGTGCGGTAGAGGACGACGGGCGCACCGTTTCACCTTACTCAGGCTTCTGAGAAGCCTGAGTAAGGCGAAACGGTGCGTCCATCATCCTCCACCACACCCCCCTCCCTCGCTAACTGCATGTAACCCACTCCATTGGATGGAATAAAGAAATTGCACGTGAACAACAACCAGGGTGAGTGCCATCATTTTTTCTTTTCTACCCATGGATTGCATTTCTAAATGGACATGATTTGAACAACACCCTTGGTTAAAAGCTGGTTTGAGCCGTAACAAATGCCTCTAGTGCCCAGGTTTCTTGTTTACTTGATATTGAGAACAAGTTGTCCATTCCTTCCTTCTCCACTTGAGGAAAAATATTACTCATACAATGACTTTTGAAATTAAACATTCATCTTTGGTGGGTGCCAACTAGTGATGAGTGAGTAGCGAAATATTTGCACTCGCTATACTCGTAACGAGTACATATTAATACTTGTATATTAGTCCGAATAGCAAGTCCAATGTTAGTCAATTAGTGAAAGGCTCCGCCCACACACATCCGGCTATCAAATGAGTCTTTCCAGAACAGGGCAGGGGGGAAATTTTTATGATTTCAATGTTTAAAACACCTTCCTGTGCCCACCCCAGAGGGAGACTACAATTCAATCTGCTCTTCCTGAGGTGCCAGCTCATTTTGTGCACTGAAGGGAGGCGGCAATATATGTCAGATTGATAACGATGGACACATCACTCAAGAGCACCATCGAGTAACGAGTGCCGTGAATACCGTACTATTCATGCGAGTAGCGAATAGTAATGATTACACTCGCTCATCACTAGTGCCAACCTTAATTGGTTACCTAAGTCTTGAAAAATGATGGCCAAAACTTATGATATGATATCAATAATAGATTTATGAGGGACTTAGGAGTAAAGTGGGGTAAAAGCTTTGAAAAGTCACATTTTTTTTAAACAACATGGATTTGCACAAAAAATCTGCAATTTATGGGTTTTTTCACACCAACGTGAATTAGCTCTGCCTAAACGGGCCGTGCTGACGAGGAGCCGGTGCAGAAAAGGGCATGGTCCACCTGCATGTCTAAATAATGAAAATCGTTCTGGCGTTTTTTACGCTAGATATGCTATTCTAATCCTTGATTGGAGTACCATTTCTGTCATGGCTAAGGCCTCTAAAAATAACACCAAATACATTAAGTGGTATGGCCCTTTTAATGAACTTGGCACCTTTTCGTCTCCATGAAGACTGGCATACTGAGATAAATTGCCCCCCTAGTCTCTGCACCCTGTCAATCAGTTATTTAAAGGGACCCCTATGCACTAGTGAGATCTACATGCCTTTACAGTATAGTACTTCCACTAGTGATGGAGCCTCATATTGCAGTTTAGTCCCATTTACTTTAGTGGCATGAAAATGTAGTAAATGGTATAAATATACAGAGCTGTAGGTGGATACTTCCTTGACTGCAATAAAAGTGAATAGAGTTGCACAAATAAGAAGCCAAGTGCTCTACCTCCATTGGCTATATCAACAGGCAAGATGAAGGTCAAAGGACTGTTGTTCTGAAAAAGATGGTCAGACCCTCTTGACATTGGCATATTTTGCCATTCATGTCTAAGGCTCTTTTCACATCAGGGGTTTGCTGATGTGTCCGGCTGATCCGGCATATAGTGCCGATCTGCCGCCTAACGGCTGACTTGTGGCATGATCAGGAAACCCCATGCATTCTCTAAGGGGTTTGCGGTCAGTTGCTTGCGGTCGGATGTGGCAAGTGCGGTTTGCTGGATCAGACAGATCCGGCATTTGCAGTATGGGAAAAAAAAACGCTGCTAGCTAGGTTTTTTTGACCCATCGCAACTGCCGGATTTGTCGGATCATGGCAAAAAACACATTTGCCGCACCTACCACAAGCCCCATAGAGTATGAATGGGGGCTTGCCGCAGGTGTACAGCAAGTTAGGCGTTAGGAGGCGGTAAATCTGCCGCATTTAGCAAAAAACGCTGATGTGAAAGGGGCCTACGATGGGACTACATCTCCAAAGAAAATATTAATTATATCAACAGTGGCGTAACGTCAGGCCCAGGGGCCCAATGCGAAAGCTCCACGGGGCCCCCAATTATTGCAAATCTTTAATAGCATTAGTCTTTTTCTATAGGCCAAAGGGACTTTTGGAGCCCTCCTAGGCTCCAGGGCTGGGTGCGATCGCAACCCTGCACCTATTGTAGTTACGCCCCTGTATATCAACATTATAATAGGGAATATAATCACGAATGGATTTTTGCCCCTTTTGAGTCCGCTCACGCTGCGAGTCAATGTCGTCATGTGGATACGTCCGAAGCATTGGCCGCGCAGCGGCCATTGCGAGCAGTTCTAAGGCGACTCGCTATGCCCGCGCAGCGGGCATGGCGAGTCGCCTTAGCAGCGCGAGCATTGGCCGCGAAGCGGCCATTGCAAGTCAGAGACTCGCTCTGCTAGAATCCCGATGCATCTGCATCGGGCACCCAGCTAGTCAACATTATAATAGGGAATTCATATGTAGCCAGTATTCTTCATGTTGTACTTATAGTAACATTTTCTTTCTAAATAGTTTAATTACCTCTTCCCCTTCCCTTTAGATCAATAGAAGGTTTGTATACAGCCACACCTTTATGAGATGCTGAAGCACCAAATAAAAACATTTCTGGCAAAAGTCAGCAGAAAGCTCATTCTGTACTAACAAAACAACTTTTCTTGACTTTTGAAGTTTTATGGTGTCTTAACTAGAATGATTACTGATGACAAACAAGTTAAACCTTTGAGACAATGACTACAAATTGCAGTGCAATAGAGTGGAGTGGTCCTGTGTGAGATGGGCATAGAATAAGGGCAATCAAAACTGTATCACAGCAAAATGTAGTCTAAATTGGGAGTGGTCATTTCAAATAGGTGGTCTTTAAACATTAGTCATTGACTTCATCTATTTATGTGTTATTTGCACTTGCAGGATAAAAATACCCACATCCATTTAGCCATTCTCAATGATCATATGGATATTGTAGATGTTCTCATGGAGAGTGGATATGACATTAATGCCGTCAATGTGGTGAGTATTTCCTAATCCATGTTAAAAGGAATCTGTCAGAAGGATTAAGCATCCTGTAAAGGGAATCTGTCAGTAGGATCAAGCATCCTAACCAATCTATATGGACTATATGCAGGTCATAGGAAGCTGAAGAAAATGATACCATGGTATCTGCGAACCAATGTCTTAGTCCAGAGAAATTCAATTTTTTCCTAATATATATATGAGCTGTAAAGATCAATGGTTCTGACACTGATCTCACTGAGAATTAGCCTCCAGGTTATTTTAAAGAGGACCAACCAGTAAGTTTTAGCTCTATGGAGTGAAGCCACTACCTTACAGGCTCTGGGATACTGAGTGCAATTATACCTCTACTTCAATAATTCCATGTATGATTGCGAAGATAAATGTTATAGAAGTCCTTAGAATGTGTGCAGCAGGGGAGGGAGTGTGCAGCCCATTAGCATAAGAGGAGCTGGGTTTCTCTTTATTACTCCTCTGTTTGCTCTAAGCCAAACCCTCCACCCTCCCCTCTCACTCCCTCTCTGTCACTATATAGAGTAGCAGGCACATTAGGTCTGACATTGTGCATGCAGATCGCCCAGTGTCAGGGTCCTATGTGGCCCAGATCATCCATCCTTCCTCCCTGCCTGTGTCTTCGGCTTCTTCTCTGGCTGTGTGCAATCGCAGTGTCACAGAGCAGGAGGATGCCCCACTTCCTCCAATCTGCAAGTGCTGAGCTCTCTGCTCTCACAGATCTGTGACTGTGAGGACAGAGCTGAGAACTAGAATCCAAAGCCACAGGCAGGAGGGTGGGAGTGACGATCTGGGGCACATAGGAGCCTTACAGTGTGCAATCTGCATGCACAATGTCAGACCTAATTGCCTGCTACTCTATATAGTGACAGGAAGGAAGGGAGTGAGGGGGGAGGGAGAGGAAGGGAGAGGGGAAGGTTTGGTTTTGAGCAAAATATGGAGTATAAAAGAGAAACCCAGCCCCTCTTATGCTAATTGCTGCACACTCCGTCCCCCTGCTGCACACATTCTAAGGACTTCTGTAACATTTATCTCAGCAATCATACATGTAATCATTGAAGTAAAGGTGTGATTGAACTCAATATCCCAGAGCCTGTAAAGAACTGGCTTCTTTTTATAGCTCTAAATCCTGCTAGTTGGTCCTCTTGAAATTAAATACGGTGTTACAAGTAAGAGACATGTAAGTACTGATACTTTGCTCTCATAATCACACAGCTGCAGTGAGATCAGGACTAACACAGTGCAGCAGAAGTTAACCTTTTTTGCATTTACAGCTGTCCAGTTATAGTGCTGGCATCCTTTGTAGATGCCTGATAACCATCACAGTACAGCAGAGTTGCACCTTGTCTTATTAGAAACACAACAAGAACCAGTTTGGTAAAAGGTAAGTGAGGGCATCAAACGCTGACACTTAAATTTATGCTGTCACTTTCCTTAACAACTCATTTACATATAAGAAAAACCTGGATTTCTCAGGAATAAAACATTTGGCTTGCAGATATCAAGGTATCATTTTATTTAGCTTTCTATGATGTACATGCCCATATAGATTGCTTAGGAGGGTAGATCCTACTGAAAGATCCCCCTTAAGAAGATGATTATGCAGATTATTTTCTAATGCAAAACTTAATCTTCATGTTAAGAATCCTTAACAATTGGCTTTTGTTTTCTAAATTACAGTAGTTGGATACATTCTAATTGTTATTCACAAAGACAACCTGTCTACTCCACTGACATTTCTATTTTTGTAAATACGGTAATTGCATCCCTATTGAAATAAATATTCTGGAGCAATTTTCTTAGAATTTTGATTTGTGTTGTTCTTCTGTTATTCGTCATTGAAATGTACTATTAAGTTGTAACTGAGTGTTATCTTCTTCGGTGTGTGTCACTATTCTGCCTGTCAATGTCCAATCGGGGAAGACAGTGTCAGAATATAGCAACATACCTTTTTGACAAGGGGCTAGAACAGCCAGTTGTCAATAAATTTCCAGTAGGAATAACGTGGAATGGCACAATACAGAGGAGATGCTGTAGAATTGTTCTATTTTTGAGAATGCAAATATGCACTTAAAAACCTTTGATCTTTATAGAAGTAATCCTAAATTAATAGTGGTAAAGTTAATTTTCTTTTGCTGACCTTTTTTTGTTGTTTCATCTGAAATAAAAACAAAAAATGAATCAAATATATTAATAGTTTTGATTAATTAAAAAAAACATTGCATCCCTGAGGTGACTTATCAGCCTATAGCACACAAAGCCTTGGTTTAGTCTGATACTGTCGTTATTCTACTTTCTATGCCTTCTATTTCTTTACCATATGTATTCTAGAAAGAAGAGGGAAAAGACAGAAGATCAGACTACACTAAACATTTATTTGTAGTCTGTTTACCATGGAGACACAGAACACAAAAGTCTTCACAGAAGCCATATAAACAAATAGTAGCAGGTTTTGAACAAAACAAAGATTGGGAAACAAAGTTACCTCTCCTGATAGGGCTGTTTTAGTAACAATTCTGTACCACTCTTTCTCAGTGATTTAACATTCCTTATTTTTCTGCTATTTCTCTTAGCACATAGAAATATATGAAAAAACTGACAACTATCATTCCTCTTATCAATAGGCTGTGTCCCTTCATAATCTGAAACTGGCAGCACACATTGGATTATGTCATATAGTGTAAGGACATATCCAAATAATAACACCCAAGTTATCAATTAAATCAATTATTTCTAGTAAGAGTAACAAATCGCTTACATCCAGAGGAGATTGCAGACACTGAAAAGGAAGAAACAGTATGGGTTTATCTGTAATTATCTCTATTAGAGAAGGAAAGATTGTATCACTCACCAGGAAGGGTTGAGAAGAGTCACAACCACTATTCTCACATGTGATATTGTAATGATATCAAATAACCACGGCTTGAAGCACTCCCTGATCAGAAGTAATCCAATGAGAAGAGAGTAGAATTGGGGTATAAATACCGCGCTACCGTTGACATAAAATACTAGAAGTATAAAACAAGTGCATTCTTTATTTTCTACCTGTTTCGGGATTTATAGACCACTTCTTCAGGAATATATCACAAGATGTACACCTTGTTGTAGGTAGCGCTGGGTTTATTCCCCAATTCTACTGTTTTTGCCTTGGATTACATCTGGAGGAGGTGAGAGTTGCTATTCTCTCTCTTCCTCCAGATGTATGTGATACCTCCATAGGTGGAGAGGGTGACGAGGCTGCTGATTGTCCCTAGTGATCATGTGAAATTGCACAAGGTACGCGATCTTGGGAGAGACAGTGCTGACACCGCTGGAACAGCAATGAGTGCAAGTTTTAGTATTTTTAAAACGGGAAAAATAGGGATTGAGAAGGGTTGTCCACTTTTGGGGACAATTTTTATTTGTTACTTAAATTCATGCAATTGGGGTTAAAAATCATGTTTGCAAATCAGTTTCCTTAAGAATTTTGTACTGTTTCCACTGTATTAAAAAGTCTATTCCTGGCTACAGAATAAGTGAAGGGGGTCAGCCACATTATCTTTATTTTAACTGATGTGTATGGGATCTATCTTGTGGCACTTACTATTATACAGATCTAACAGGTTCTCCTGTACTTGTTAGCACAGCTTTTTTCCCTTACAGAATGCAAAGCTCTTCAGTCCATGCAATGGCTGTTGGTGGAGGAGCATGTGACAAGCCTTGTCCATCAGTCTCCTAAAATAGGGAAATTATTTTCTCATGTGAGGTTTTCAATTGGGGAAGACAGATGGAGAGGTCTTTTTAAAGGGAACCTGTCAGGTCACTCTACCCCTCTCTCCTATCATTACCTGTCCCTGCACCTTGGTAGCTGTTCCCTAACCATACCTGTCTGACGTAAAGGGGCCCTATAACAATTATGAAAAATGACTTACATACAGTCTCCATCTAAGAGACTGGATAGGCGTGCTCTGGGCTCCATTCTCCCCTCCTCGCTGTGTACTAGCACGCCCCTCTGGGAGTCCTCACTCCTGGTGCTTTGCAGCCTCCTTTTTGTATTTCCCACCCTCTCTGCTGCCATAACATCATATCTGGCTGGGGCATTATGGGCCTAATCACGTGATCGGCCCGATGCATTGCGGGCCTAATCACGTGATTGGCCTGGCTCCGGCGCATGCGCAATGTGCATATTGAAGCCGGGCCGATCAGGTGAGTAGGCCCACAATGCATCGGGCCGATCACGTGATTAGGCCCATAATGCATCTGGCCGGATAGGACATTCCAGTTGGGCATTACGGCAGCAGAGAGGGCGGGAAATTCAAAGCACCAGGAGCAAGGACGCCCAGTGGGGCGTGCTAAGACACAGCGAGGAGGGGAGAATGGAGCCCGGCTATCCAGTCTCCTAGATGGAGACTGTATGTAAGTTATAAGTCATTTTTCATAATCGTTATAGGGCCCCTTTAGGTCAGACTGGGATGATTAGGGAACAGTTACCAAGGTGCAGGGACAAGTATTGATAGGAGGGGTAGAGCGACCTGACAGGTTCCCTTTAATGAAATCAAATTGCAAAAATGATTTTTAGCCTCAATTGTATGCATGTAAGTAAGAAAAAAAATTGTTCCCAAGATAAGAGAACCCTTTTAAGTGAAGATTTCATGTCTCGTTCTTACAAGACGTTGAGGTTTGAATCTTGTAATGAAGTAACTATATATTAGTAGTTCTCCCGATTTAGGAACAAGGCCTTTATTACTCATTGTTAGAATAGTTTCGGCAGTGGCATACATAAGAAGTCCTAGGATGCAATGATCTAGCTATGATTGTCTCGTTCAGATGAAGTTGCCTTTTAAATCACATCATTTTTTTGTTAAATCTAGAGGCGACAGACTCCTTTGCATTTAGCTGCTGAACTTAAGAACACTGATTTGGTGGAGAAGCTTCTTATAGCTGGATGTGACCTCAGGATTGTAGATAAGGTAATGGTCTGTGGGTTTTCTGAACCATGAAACATGGAAGTTTAAACAAGACGGCCGATTTACGACATATTTTAGAGAGTGCAAGTGTTGAATAGACAGCCCTAAAGCTACCATATCTACAAGTGATCCATGCTGTATGATAAATCTGGCACGTCTACAAATTCTCTATTCTAGAGCCCCCAAACACATTAGACTAATGTTGGCCGAACTCTACATTATCGATTAAACTACAACTTTTTCATTTGGCCACAGGGGGGTTAAACATATAAAAAAAATGTGTCTAAAATATATAATGAAGGTGATTCAAGGCAAGTAAGACAGTTCTTTTGTATTGCAATGAAGCCAGAATTGTGCTGCATGTAGAGCGCTAAACCAGCCTCATTGTTATCAATGAGATTCAAAGCAATGAGAATGTTTTACACTCCCTCATAGCTTACCCTTACTATTCATTATGTCTTTCTCCAACAGCTATCCAGGTAATGCTGATCGCCACCCAAGAAATTCCAGCATAAATTAATGTTATCATATTACAAATCAAAATAATGCCATATGGCCCTAAAGTAAAGCAGACATACTACTCCCAGATACTCCTATAATATGACTAAGGATGGCGTATGCAAATTGCCTCTTCAAAGAGGACCCTTTAACGAGCCTTGTCATATGACCAAGGATATAAGCCAAACCAGAAACTCAATTTGCAGACACCAAGTTTCTGGGTATTTGCCCCTCGTCAGTGCAAAGTTTGAGACCTAATTTGGCTAGGTGAAAGGATAATACTGGAATCTTAGGGATAACATTTCTCCTTATAGAGATTGACATGTCAGGTCCACTATGAGGAGACTTAAACAACTTGCAAATTGCCTCTTCAAAGAGGCCTTGAATGCTAGCGCCACCTATTGGAAGTAGCAATCCTAAAAGTCAATATCGACCCATTAACATTAAAGGATCAATATTGACTTTAAGGTTTCTAGTGGGTGGCACTAGATTTCGGGTCCTCTTTGAAGAGGTAATTTGCAAGGCGTTTAAGTCTCCTCATACTGGCATGCCAGACCTGACATGTCACTCACCGCAAGGAGAAATGTTATCCATTACATCCTGTATGAGTTGGATGAGGATCACATGAATATGCCATGACTGGCCATAACCTCTCCTGACCTGAATATGTCAGCTACATAGAAACAAATGAAGCTGTCACACTCAGGTCAATGGAACTGCTGGCTGGTCGGAGCAGTCTAATGCTACCCTTCCATGAGTCATACGCTAGTGTGACTCCAGCCTCAATCAAATCATGCCCATATATCATATCCATATTTTGCCCCAATGATGCCACCATAAAGTACTCAGAATAGCAATTATTCACTCTTAGCAGATTTTTTTTTTATTAATCAATCAATCACTCCCATAAAAATCTTGGATGACAGATTGCTTCTGCAAAAAAAGTCGATGTAGTGCCACTTATCTTTGTATAATACTTTTCACAGCACTCTAAATATTCTACATAGATGAAGTGAGATCACTAATGCCTGGCATATTAGGAGTGCCAAGTGTTGGCATATTGGCTGCTCCGAGTCCTCCACTTATGAGGCTGATGTCTGGTGTGGCACTGTTGGCAGCGGATTATTCAGGATCCTCTCCAAGCGTGTGACAACAGAGCTTCTTTATTCAACAAGAGACAGGAACAAATATGATAAGCTTAATAGATCAGGAATAAAACATACCATATCTTATGTGTCTCAGTATCTGTGCAGCATCTGCAGCTGCTTCTTCTCTCATACACAGACACAGGAAACTGGATACAGTCACATGCTTTTCCTGTGTGAGCCCCTGGAAAAAATTTTTTTTGACAACATACAAATGTAGCAACTAAACACTCATATACAGGAATGGAGTTGTTGCTCTAAACATATTCCAACAGGCACTAATACAGTATCTGAATATAAACTTTTCTAGATTAGAAGATGTGCTGTTCTACTAGAGCTGGGTGATGCTTGGAGGATAGTTACTTCCCTCAGTCAACACATAGTTCCTCCATGGCCCCAAGGGTGTATTTTTTGAAAATATAGCAACAATATTATCATGTTTTCCTACCAAGAATTTTTTTTTACTAAATATGATATCTGGGTTTGCAGCAAAACAAAACAGCACTTTATACCGCAGCAAGAAGCAATCACACCCTCATTGCAGATATGATTATCAAAGCTGAAAGATATTACGCGTGGATGGAGGTAAGATATAGTCAGATGTAGTTTAATAGCCATATTGAAGTCTGAGACGGCACTTGTATAGTATGTAGTGAATGATGGGTAAATCACCTTAAACATTAGCACAATGTTGTAGTATTATTAGGGAATGTTACAGATTGTATGGACGCTCCATGAAAACGATCATGACTAGTGCTTGGCCTGAGGGGGCACTGTCTGTAGTGACGCACAGTGACTAGAAATAGAAGATATTTACTGGCGTCCTCAGGTCCGTCAGTAAGCATTGCTGTATACATCAGTATTTTCCTTGTATCTGTTACTTGAGTAGCTATGCAACAACCAGTTTGTCTATTGGGGGGGTCACACTGAGGTATAACATTTGATGCAAGAACCTCTGAGTTCCACCACGCCCCCAGGACTTAGCAGATTTTGTAACTATACAATGTATGTACATAGAGAGCTATGATGTGGACGGGCTTATTAATAGATCAGTACCTGAGCTCTGCTAGATCTGTAGCAGGGAGAACTGTGACTCTATCATATCTACTATATATATATATGGCTGGCATCTGGATCTCTATCCTTATCTTAAGCTGCTGTTAAATTACATAGTAAAAACCAGCTGATAGATTCCATTTACAGCTCTCATCTCAGTTGTTATTCTTCACTTTCCCAGACTTTTTAACAATATAAATTTACTTAGATACATAGTTATACTAATTTAGAAAACTTGATCGCAACTGAAATTACATTCACTTTACTCCCGAAATAGATAGAACCAATGGAGCATCTCTTGGATATTTATGTATTGATATTTGGAATTATTTCATTTTTGTGAAGTCCTGTTTTGATGTTTGATTGTCTCTATTGCTTTGATTAGAGCCTTAATGAAGAGGTTAGCCACGAGCAACCTGTGACATTCAAACAAGATCACTTGTCGAAGACCAGTCAGATCCGCTCAGCTCTCTGGAATTTGGCCTATCAGCAGCTGAAGCTTGATGAATGGAAGAAGTTGGCGCAGTCGTGGAATTTCTCAGAACAGCAGATTAAAGCCATTGAGATGCAGTGGACAGGTATAGAATAATGATTCTCTAATAATATCTGCTTTAAAGGGATTGTCCTAGTAGCCGATTCCACCTGTTTTCCCCTGTTAAAAAAATTAACCCTGTACTTACCTCTAGTTCTGCCGCCAATCCAGTGATGTTGGTAATCACGGTTTGGGGTCACGTGATATCGTGACATCACACGAGCTCCGCATCCAATCACCGCCGCCTTCTCTCTCCGCCTTCGGACAAACTAAATTAACCAACAGGAAGTGACGCTGTGGCTGTCGCTCACTTCCTGTTGATTGCTTATTTGGTCCAAAGGTGTGGTAACAAGAGTTGGCAGTGATTGGACGCGGGGCTCAGATGATGTCACGTGAGTCCCGAACCGTGATTACCAATAGTGGTGGAATGGGAGGTGAGTACAGAAGGAGTTGTCCTATTAGTGGAGAACCTCTTTAATAATCCCTTCACCCCAGACTGTTTTCACCTTTCTGACCAGGCCATTTTTTTCAATTCTGACCAGTGTCGCTTAGGTTATAACTCTGAAATCCTTAAACGGATCCCAAATATTCTGAGTTTATTTTTTCACAACATATTGTACTTCATGTTAGTGGTAAACTTTGAAAAATATTTTTTATTTGGCAAAAATTGTGAAAATTTAGCAATTTTAAAACTTAAAATTTTTATGCCCTTAACACAGAGAGTTATGTGACACAAATTAGTTACCGTATATACTCGTGTATAAGCCGACCCGTGTATAAGCCGACCCCCTACTTTTGCCCCCAAAATCTGGGAAAACCTATTGACTCGTGTATAAGCTGAGGGTGGACCCCAGCACAGGTATACAGCCCCCAGCAGTGTGGTATACAGTAGCCTCCCCAGTGGTATATACAGGCCCCAGCAGTGTTACAGCAGCCTCCCCAGTGGTATATACAGCAGCAGCCCCAGTGGTAGTATACAGCAGCCCCAGAGGTATATATAGCAGCCCCAGTGGTAGTATACAGCAGCCCCAGTAGTAGTATACAGCAGCTCCAGTGGTAGTATACAGCAGCCCCAGAGGTATATATAGCAGCAGCCCCAGAGGTATATACAGCAGCAGCCCCAGAGGTATACAGGCCCCCCCATCAGTATCCAGGGCCCCCCCATGCTCCGCAAACCTGTAAAGGAATAGATCATTATACTTATCACTGTCCTGTTGCCGCCATCCCCGCCGCTGCCATCGCGCTCCTCCGTCTTCATCCAGCGTCTTCCGGCTTCCTCCTCTGGCACAGACAATGACGTCATTGCCTGCGCCGACCAGAGGAAGCCGGAAGAAGCCGGATGAAGCCGGAGGAGCGCGATGGCAGCGGCGGCGGGACAGCGGCAGCGATAAGTATAATGATCTATTCCTTTACAGGTTTGAAGAGCATGAGGGGGGCCCTGGATACTGATGGGGGGGCGCCCCTGTGTAATGACTCGCGTATAAGCCGAGGGGGGAACTTTTCAGCCCAATTTTTGGGCTGAAAAACTCGGCTTATACGCGAGTATATACGGTAATAAATAACATTTCCCACATGTCTATTTTACATCAGCACAATTTTAAAATTATTTTTTTTTTGTTTGGAAGTTATAAGGCTTACAAGTTTATCAACAATTTCTAATTTTTCTAACAAATTTACAAAACCATATTTTTAGGCACCACATCACATTTGAAGTGATTTTAAGAGGCCTATTCAACAGAAAACGCCCAATAAGGACACCATAAACTGCTCAAAACCACATTCAAGAAGTTTATTAACCCCTCAGGTGCTTCACAGGATCTAAAGCAATGTGGAAGAAAAAAATTAATGTTTTATTTCTTCTCACTAAAATTTTTCTTTAGCGCCAAAGTTTGCATCTTTACAAGGGTACCTGGAGAAACATACAATTTGTTGTGTAATTTCTCCTGAATACTCCGATATCCCATATGTGGTGGAAAATCACTATTTGGGCAAACGGCAGGGCTAGGAAGGGAAGGAGCAACATTTGAGTTTTTGAATGCAAAATTGTCTGGAATCAATACTGGATGTCATGTCGCATTTTGAGAGCCCCTATTGTGACTAAACAGTGTAAATCCCTCACAAGTGACCACATTTTGGAAACTAGACCCCCGGCAGGGTACTTATCTAGATGTGTTGGGAGCACTTTGAACCATCAGGAGCATAACAGAATTTTATAACGATGAGCTGAAAAAATAAAAAAATTATAATTTTTCCACAAAAAATGTTGTTTTAGCCCCAAATTTTGCATTTTCATATTGCTAACAGAAGAAATTGTACCACTGAATTTCTTTTGCAATTTCTCCTGAGTACATTGATAGTGATGGAAAGCTTAGGGGCATGGCAGGGTTCAGAAGGGAAGGAGCACCATTTTACTTTTGGAACACAATATCTGGAATCATCAGGGACTCTCGGAAGGTGACATAGAGTCCACTAATGTGCCTAAACAGTCCTCAAAAGTGAGCCTATTTTGTAAACTAGACGCCTCTAGGAACTTCTCTAGATGTGTGCTGAGCACCTTGAATCCCTAAATGCTTCACTGAATTTTATAACATTGCGCAGTGAAAGTAAAAAAATCACATTTTTCCCACAAAAAATTAGTTTTAGCCCCAAGTTTTGTATTTTCAAAAGGAATAATAGGGAAAAATGCACAAGTCTATTTGTTAGCAATTTCTCCTGTGTACACAGATACTCCAAATGTAATGGAAAACTACTGTTTTGGCACACAGCAGGGCCTGAAAGAGAAGGAGTGCTATTAACATTTTGGAGCGCCATTATGGCTGGAATAAATTGCGGACACCATGTCACCTTTGAAGAGCTCCTGGCATGCCAAAACAGCAGAAACAACCACAAGTGAACTACTCCTCTCAACGAGTTCATCTTGGGTGGTAGTGGGCAATTTTAACCCTCAAGTGGACTCACAGAATTGTATAAGATCTGGTCTGTAAAAATAAAAAATGTCACTTTTTTCCAGTAAAACGTATGGCCCCAAAGATTTAATTTTCAGAAAGGCCAGTGGAGACAATAGACCAAAGAATTTGTTAAACAATTTTTCCTGAGTTTGCCAATATCCATGTACACCAAAGGTCGTATCTCTGACTTTGATCTTTCCCGGCTGATGATGTTGCCTTTAACCTCCGCGGGTGGAGCGCCGCCCATCGGCACGCCTGTGATGTGATCGTGGGGCACTGATGGGTTGCCATGACAGGTGGATCCCTGCTGAAGAACCCTTCCCCCAGCAGATAAATCAGAGCTATTGTTTTGAAGGGAAGATATGAGCTCCAGTCTCTATAGTTGGTTACGATGGGAATGTTTCCTGATGCACTCCTATAAAAGACGCTGAGCTGTGTATTCTGGGCAACCAGATTTTGTAAACTGACTTATTTTCTTTTAAGACTGGCAGTCTGAAGACAGAAGCCAAACAATGATATTAGTCCTCTTGGCTTGTGCCAAACAAAATCCTGTATAGTTTCTTTAGTGTTTTGAATCCAAGTGACATTAGTGTGTCATCAGTGTTTTTCACATATAGATAAATAGATAAATTACAAATCTCCTATTCATTGCAGTGTTAATCACAGAGAATGCAAATTGTCTCTTCAGGAAGGAAGTAGATGAACACCTATTGGAAGTAGCAATCCTAAAAGTCAAAATTGACTCTTTAACAAGCCTTTTAATATAACTTAGGATCTGTGCCAGATCAGAACCCCAATCTGCAGATACTGCGTTTCGGGATGATTGCCCCTCATTAATGCAAAGTGTGGCATCTGATATGGCTATGCTAACATGCAGGATTAATATCCATAAGGAGAGTAGGTAATCCCAGAGAACACATGGACTGCACATTGATGCCACCCGTGTGCTGTAGGTGATTTTTAATGATCCATTGATACGTATTGGTAATTTTCATCTGTGCTAGTCGGGAAAAAATGGACATGTCTCCGTGATTTTTGCATAGGCACATTATTCATGACAAAATATGAACATAGATACAGACATATTATTATTTTATTATTATTTATTATTATACCACCATTTATTCCGAGGCACTTTACATCTCAAAAGGGACATATATGGACAAGAACAATAATTATGAGCAATACAAGGCACAGATTGGTACAGGAGGAGAGAAGCCCTGCCTGTGAGGGCTCATAGTCTACAGGGGAAGGAAGAGGATACAGTAGGTGAAGAGAGAGGACACTACCCATGAGGGCTCACAGTCTACAAGGGATGGGTGAGAATACAGTAGATGAGAAGAGAGGACCCTGCCCACGAGGGCTAACTGTCTACAATGGATGTGTGAGGATACAGTAAGTGAGAAGAGAGGACACTACCCATGAGGGCTCACAGTCTACAATGGATGTGTGAGGATACAGTAGGTGAGGAGAGAAGACCCTGCCCGCGAGGGCTCGCAGTCTACAGAGGATGGGTGATGATACAGTAGGTGAGAAGAGAGGACACTACCCAAGAGGGCTCACAGTTTACAAGGGATGAGTGGGGATACAGGAGGAGAGGAGAGAAGACCCTGCCTGCCTGAGGGCTCACAGTTTACAAGGGATGAGTGAGGATACAGTAGGAGAGGAGAGAAGACCCTGCCTGCCCATGAGGGATCACAGTCTACAAGGGATGGGTGAGCATACAGTCGGTGAGGAGGAAGGACCCTGCCCATGAGGGCTCACAGTCTACAAGGGGATGGGTGATGATACAGTAGGTGAGGAGAGAAGACCCTGCCCATGAGGGCTCACAGTCTACAAGAGATGGGTGAGGATACAGTAGGAGAGGAGAGAAGACCCTGCCTGCCTGAGGGCTCACAGTCTACAAGGGATGGGTGAGCATACAGTCGGTGAGGAGGAAGGACCCTGCCCATGACGGCTCACAGTCTACAAGGGGATGGGTGATGATACAGTAGGTGAGGCGAGAGGACTCTGCCCAAGAGGGATCACAGTCTACAAAAGATGGGTGAGAATACAGTAGGTGAGGAGAGAGGATCCTGCCCACGAGGGCTCACAGTCTACAAGGGATGGGTGAGCACACAGTAGGAGAGGAGAGAGGACCATGCCCACGAGGGCTCACAGTCTACAAGGGATGAGTGAGGATACAGTAGGAGAGGAGAGAAGACCCTGCCTGCGAGGGCTCACAGTCTACAAGTCATAGGGGAGGATACAGTAGGTGAGGAGAGAGGACCCTGCCCACGAGGGCTCACAGTCTACAAGGGGATGGGTGATGATACAGTAGTTGACAGTAGGTGAGGAGAGAGGACCCTGCCCGGGAGGGCTCATAGTCTACAAGGCATGGGTTAGGAGAGATCCATTAATATCAATTATTATAAATATTAATATTCATTAAAAACATCATATACGGAAGTCTGAATGAGGCCTAAAGCTGCACTCTTTTCTTTGTTTATCTTGATTTACTGCTGTTTTAGCCTGAGTTCACATGTTCAGTGATCATCCAGCAGTAATTTGTTTGCAAAACAGCTGTGCAAAAAACAGGTCCTTTACAAATGAAAGAAAAACGGATGGTTAAACAGCAATCAGTTAATGGATCCATTTTCCATAGACTCCCATGTTAAAAAAACAAATCCTGCAAAAATCTATTTTTTCAAAATGGACAAAAAAGTTATTTGCACAATTTTTTGACCAATGGATTACTGATGAATCCATTCTAAAGGATAATTACTGTACATGTCCACTCAGCCTAAGGGCAGAGACACACCTATGCGTCCTGCATGCAAGTGTCTCACATGCATCTCGCATGACTCACCTGGCCTGGCCTCTGCCTCTCTGAACGGGAGCATGGAGCTCCATAGAAACACAATCAGCTCCACGCTCCCATCCAGAGAGCCGGTGGCCAGGCCAGGTGAGTCATGCAAGATGCATGCGAGACACTCACATGCAGCTTACATAATGTGTCTACGGCTTTGATTCTTGATCCGAGGTTTCACAGTCTTAAAACAAAGTGTTTCACCTGTAAAATCCACATTTGCAATAACCAAGAATATTCATAGTAAAATGTTGCTTTGTGGTTTTTGGTTAGGTGTCACAATACTGCAACGTGTCAACTCGTCGTAACATCGGAATATTTACATTTTCTTTTGTTAACAGATAAATCCAGCTACAAGGAGCACGGCCACAGGATGTTACTCATATGGCTCCATGGCATTTTACTGAAAAAAGAAAATCCAATTAAATCTTTATATGAGGACCTGGTGGAGATGGGGCATCCACAGCTCGCTGGTAAGTCACTCTTATTTCCATGAAAATGTTCCCTTCTGAATAATCCATCTCAGTGCAGTTCTGCAGATTACAATTAATTGCTCCAGAACCTTGTATTGTTATGCAATTTTAGGAATCTATAAAACAGGTGATATTTAAGGATGTCATACTTGGCAGACAACACAGCATCCATGGATACCCCAAGCTAATTAAGTCAACTTTAAACCCTTCACCCCTAGATGATTTTCCATTTTTATTTCACGTTTACCTCCCCTGATTTCAAGAGCCATAACTTTTTATTTTTCTGGCAATATAGACATATGAGGGGTGTTTATTAGCAGGATGAGTTGTACCTTTGAGTGGCATTATTTTTTTTTACCATGTAGTCTATTGGAATACAGCAAAAAAATTCCAGGTATGGTGAAAAAGAGTGAAATTCCACAATAGTTTTTTTTTTTTTTTTCCACCATGTTAATTATAGGGTAAAACTGACGTGACGGTTTGATGCCTCGGGTCGCTACAAAATAGTAGATACCAAACATGTATACTTTTACTGTTATCAGAGGTGGTGAAAAAAAATTCTGAAGTTTGTAAAAAAACAAACAAACAAAAATTGCACTTTTGGCGCCATTTTCCATGATGCGTAGCGTTCTCATTTTTCGGGATCTGGGGCTGTGTGGCAGCTTATTTTTTGCGGCTTGAGCTGACGTTTCTTATGATGCCATTTTTGTGTAGATGCGCTGTTCTGATCGCCCACTATTGCATTTTATTGCAATGTTGCTCTGACCAAAGAGACATAATTTTCATGGTTTCACTTCTTTCCGTTATGCGGTTTACAGATCTGAGTAATTGATTTTATATTTTAATAGATCGGGCATTTCTGAACATGACGATACATATATGTGTGTTTTTTGTTTTTTTTCAATGGGGCAAAAGGGGGTGATTTGATCTTTTATTTGTTTTTTATTTTTCTCAGATTTTTAAAAACTTTTTTTTTTTTTTATCTTACTTTGACGCTTAGGGCACCTTAACACTGTAAAGTCCTATTGCTTCAGTACAGAGCCATGCGGATGGACATCTCTGTACTGCAGAAATGACCATCACCTGTGAATGCAGGTGCTCGCTGGGCATCCACAGGAAGTGAGTCCTGACAGTGTCAGAGGTCCTCATCTGACCCCTGGCTGTAATGACAGCACATCCATGCCCCAAGATCACGTCACACGGTCGCCAATGGCGGCGGGGAATAGCGCGATACCTGCCATGCCAAATTAGATCGCACTGTCAGTATCGCTGATACGCCCACAGCTGTTAGCTGCATATGTTGGCTGATACGTGCAGGGAATGATACGAGCTCAGTGCGTGAGCTTGCATCAAAGGGAGGGAGACGACTAAGGACATACCCATATGTCCTTGGTCGCGAAAGGGTTAAAAGGAATCTTATCAGAATTTCACACCTCAAACTATTTGTATGTACATGTAGCTCTTTCAGAGTCCAGCAATACGTTACGTGGCCAGTCTGTTGCTCAGTTATTGAGAAATACACATTTGAATTCATATCTAAATGAAGTTGAAGAACTATTTGAAGATCTGAAGCCTTCATCACTCCAGCTCTATTCTGCACCAAGAATTGCTCCAGCACTGCTGTGAATAGCAGAAATCACCATCTCCTATGAATGCCAGCCTCAGGCCAGGGTTCACAGAAGGATCGTGATGACAGGCAATGGGGTCATCATGTGTCCCGCAATCATGAGACAGGAGCGCAAATAGGTGGGATCAATGACGTGCTTCCTATGTGTGTGCGTTATATACTGCTGTCAGTGATTGACAGCAGCATTGAACTGGTTAACAGCCACGGATGGATCTTGGATCCACCCACAGCTTTTAGAGGAACTTGATGGCTTATCAAATCAGCCATCAATGTAGGGAAAGATGAAGGTACAGTGTGTGAGTCCTCATCAAAGGCAGGGAAGGGGTTAATAAGTGTTTATTAATGATCTGGCACCTCTCATACCTTTTTCAGGTTATTTATTTTTACATACTAAAGTATTATATTGAAGGGCTTTTCCACTGCCTAGTTATGTCAGTGAATGATTACTATTTAAGGGAATCTGTAAGCAGGTTTTTACTATGTAATCTGAAGACGGCATGCGACAAGGAAAAATACAGTGAATTCAGAGTTGCCTGTCTCGTCAAGGTATGGGTACCGTTACACGAGACCATATCGCCGGAGATATCACCGGCGACGCTCGGGGGCGCGCACGCTTTTGGCGCCCCGCAAGCGTCGCCGTCGCGTGTTTACACGCGGCGATACCTCCGGCGATGCTACAGACAGCATCGCCACTGGGGTGTCTACAAACCCCAGCGGCGATCCTGTAACATGGGAGCCTATGGCTCCCATCGCCTGTAACATCGCCGATCGGCATGTTACATGGGGCGATGTGTACACATCGCCCCATAGTGCTCGCCTAGTTTCAGAGCACTGCTGAGAAAGCAGGCGACCACTCAGAGGCGATATTTAGCGGCGACATCGCCCCTTTACATTAGGTGACGCAGTGGTGCTGTCGCTGGCGATAGGCCACGCCCCTGCGTCGCCTATGTAATCGGCGGCGATATGTCCTTGCGTAATGGTACCCTAAGTGACCGGATGTTATCATTGCTAGACTTCCTTGTGCATGGCAGTCCAACACATCCCCTCCTCTGATTGGCACCTCATTGTCAATGCACAATGCCTATTAAGATCCTGGTGTGGTGGGGGGCAGCTCTCTCAGCTCTTCTGCTTGGCTAAAACAAATAGCTTTGATTGTGTCAGAATCGCTGCACCCAATTATTTAAGATAAGTGATACATTGTTGGATTCAGAGTCTCTTTGCCTCCATCATGCTGCTCTGAGATGAGGTAGCAAAAACCTGCTGACAGATTCCTTTTAAAGTTCTGTTAGGATTAATGGATGATGAAAGCCGGTGGTCTTAACGGGAATCTGTCACCAAGTTTTTGCCATTATATCTGAGAGCAACATAATGTAGAGAAACAGACCCTGATTCCACTTTGCTGCTCAGTGTAGTCTTGATAACATCATAGTTTAATCAGCTGGAGATTTTCATTAGAGGACTAATTAAGTGGTCCAGCACATTCATGAGCTGCTATATCTGCAGCAAAGACGGCGGTAATTTTATCAAAATGACAGCAAGCAGCTCAGTAAGTGACACATCGCTGTAATCAGGGTCTCTATCTCTACATTATGCTGCTCTCAGATGGGATGTGAACGACCTGCCTACAGATTCCCTTTAAGAACATGGGTGAACATATCCTCAGGGTGCAAATCAGATTTGTTGCAGATTTTATGCACAGATTTAACAGTATAAAATTTACAATCCAGAATCATCTCAAGATAAATAATAATAATAATAGGTATTTAAAGAGTTAAACAACTTTTTTATTTAGACTAGCTCTATGTTAATTGTTAACAGTGATTAAAGTTAGACATACCATATGAGTATTACAGCATTTACATAACACAAGAATATCCCTTTAATGACACATATGTATTTGCAAAACATGAGATGTGATCGTATAAGACAAGACCTGGAAACTTTGTAATAGGAAAGTGTTACATTTACGAATCAACATGAAGATATCAGCGGGAGCCATCAGCGTAATAGATGAGGCCGCCGATACCTTGTAGATGTAGAAAAATATTTATTCTCCTTTCCTGTTAATTGTTCTTCTCAACATGAGCCAGACGTGCAGAGAACATGACATTTTACTGTGTTTCCTCTGTATTACATATTAGTCACTGTTTGTTTGATGGCGTTCACAATGACTGAGAATGAGTCACAAGGTTTTTCTCCCATTTAACACCTTTGATATTTAACTAATCCAGAGAATGTTGGTGCTACGTGCTGCGATCCTGCAAGACCCAGGAGCTGCCCACAATGCAGACATCTATAGCATATCCAGTTCATATGCCATAAGGGGTTCCCCACAACCTGGACAACCCCTTCTTAAATTAAGTAATCTTCTTTGTAAAATGAAACAGCGGTGCCGTTTCAGCTATGTGTGATATTGTCCCCAGCATTTAACTGTTGACCCCCCATAAGTGCAGCCCCCTCATTATAACAGACCCCAAACCAGACCCCCTATTACTACAGACCCCAGCACACCTCCCTCCTCTATTGACGGACACTGAGCTGCTCCCCGAGAATAACACAGGTGTCTATGATGAAATCATGCAGATGGTGGGAGATTTGCTCTTTTATGTTCAGGGAATGTGATGCACCTGCTGGGAGTTGTAGTTCTGCACTGATTGGCCTAAATGTTTGCTGTCCCCCCAATATCAGTGGCTGATGAAGTCTCTGCATTACTGAGGTCTTTAGATAATAACAAAGAACCTTGAAAATCTTCCTTTAGAACTAGACATTGTCTGATATATTAGGCTGGTTTCACATCACGTTTTTTGTGATCCGGGCCGATCCAATGAGAAGCGGATAGGCCAGGATCACATTTCAGCCCAATAGTTTGCCTATGGGGCCAGATGGAGCCGGATGGCAGCCAATGTGTCTGGGTGAATGCGGGAGGACTTAGGGTATGTGCCCACATAGTGGTTTAGTGACGTTCAAACCGTCAGTAAACCGGTGGAAATTTGCAGGAGCCTAGAGTTCTGAGCTCTGAAGTCTCCAGCTGTTTTCCACCGGTTTCCCAGCGTTTTTTTCAGCGTTTTTCAGTCGTTTTTTCCGGCGGTTTTCTATGTAGGATTTTGTTCATGAAAACGATCAAAAACCGCTGAGAAGAATTGACATGTTGTATGCTCCTAAACCGCTAGGAAACCGCTCAACCTCTGGCAGATCCGCTCACATAAACCCACTATGTGTGCACAGCGGTTTCTAAATTACATAGGGTTACTTGTAAGTCCTAACGTTGCTTAGGATTTACATAAATTTAAATAAAACCTATGCTAAACCGCCGGCGGTTTTCGCTGCTAAACTGACGTTAAACCACTATGTGGGCACATACTCTCAGAATTTTCACCCAGACACAAAAATGCTGCATGCACGATTGTGTCCGGTTAGAAAAATCTCCCCAAACCGGATCCTCCCGGATCCAGGGCAATCCCGCGCTCCCTAACATGGGAGCCTATGGGGAGCCGATCCGGGAGGATCCGGGAATCGGACACCTGCGGCCGCACGCCGCTGTTATTTCAGGACCGCGGCTAGCTCCCCACAAGCCGCAGTCCTGAATTATCAGCAGCTTTAACTGCTTGCGGCGACACACCGGACCGGAGGGCATATTAATCCTCCGGTTCTGTGTCCTGATCCAGTCTGGGGCTGTGCGGTCCACAACGGATAGCCCCGGATCGGATCAAAACGTGATGTGAAACCAGCCTTACCTTTATTTAACTGCATTAAGGCAACTGCTGTAACCTACCTGTGGCTTTGACCCAACTATTCTAGGGAACCACTAATGATCCGTCATCAAATCAATATTTTGTCTCCTTATAGGGAACCTGACCTCGAAAAATGTGCCCCCAGCCTCTATATACCTGTCCCTGCACCATGTTAATAGCTTTCCAGCCATCCCTTTGTGTTTTTAAATCGATATAGTAAAGTTTAGAAAAGTTGTTTTTATACATATATAATCTGTGGCTTCTCATTATTTGAGAAGCTGCAAAAGGCGTTCCTTTATTCTCGTCTCCGCCGCCTGCTTGTTATTTATTCACGCCCCTATGGGCGTGCTACAGAGCACAGAGGGTGGTAAAGCCGCTATGACGCATATCGCATCATATTCGGCTTTACCATGTCAGTACACCCATTAGGTGTACAGTGAACACACCTCGCGCATGCGCACTCAGTAGCGCGAGGTCGGCAGTACACCCTAATGGGTATACTGACGTGGTAAAGCTGGATATGACGCGATTTGCATCATAGCGGCTTTACTGCCCCTTACATGACACGCACAGTCTCCCTGCTCTGTAGCACGCCCACAGGGGCATGAATAAATAACAAGCAGGCGGCGGGGAGGACAAGAAAGGAACGCCTTTTGCAGCTTCTCAAATAATGAGAAGCCGCAGATTATAAGGTATAAAAACAACTTTTCTAAACTTTACTATATCGATTTAAAAACACAAAGGGATGGCTAGAAATCTATTAGCATGGTGCAGGGACAGGTATGTAGAGGCTGGGGGCACATTTCTCAAGGTCAGGTTCCTTTAAGTTGTGTTCACACTCAGCAGAAATACTGCTGCTGAAAACTGTGGCTGTCCTGTGCTCTTTAACTTCTTTTTACACCATCAATCAACTCCATCAAGGTAATTTCACTATTCATCTCTTATTAACCCCTTCACCACCCAGCAATTTTTCATTTTGTGTTTTTTTGCTCCCCTTCTTCCAAGAGCCATAATATTTGTTTACTTTTCCATCAATATAAACGTATGACAGCTTGTTTTTTGTGGGACGAGTTGTAGTTTCAGATGCAATCATTTATTTTACCATATAGTGTACAGGAAAATGGGAAAACAATTCCAAGTGTGGTGAAATTGCAAAAAAGTGCAATTACATGTTTGTTTTTTGTTTCTTTTATTCACCATGTTCAATATATGGTAAAACTGACATGACGGTGTGATGCCTCGGGTCGCTACGGGTTCGTAGATACCAAACATGTATACTTTTACTGTTTTCTAAGTGGTGAAAAAACATCAGAAGTGTAAAATAAAAAAGAATTGCACTTTTTGCACCTTGTTCTGCGACCCGTAGTGTTCTGATTTTTCGGGATCTGGGGCTGTTTGACGGATTATTTTTTGCGTCTTGAGCTGACGTTTCTAATGACATAATTATTGGGTGGATGCGCTGTTTGGATGCCAAATAAAATTGTATTTTATAGCAATGTTGCGGCAACCAAAAAAACATAATTTTGGCATTTGGACCTTTTTTTCCGTTACGCAGTTTACGGCTCTCATTAATTGATTTTATATATTGATAGATCGATTGCTGGAAGCCCGACATGTCCGCTGATAAGATCAGCTGAGATATCGGGTGAATGATGTGAACTCCGCGCCGGAGCTCACATCAAACACCGGGACCCGACCCATGAAGTACCATTACGTCATGGGTCGGGAAGGGATTAAAAATCTCCATTCTGAAGAATTGAGGAATTATTAAATCAATGCTAGCTGCTCGTTACTTAGGTGACTGGCCAACTTTGCCAGTCTAATAGGCAAGGAGTGCAGCGCTTCTTAGATCTTTGCTAAAAAAAAAAAAGGGTTGCAAGCACTGATATGAAGTGGGCCAGATTGTTGGACCTGACCTGCATCAGTGCCCTGGACCTATCCGATGCCGTAGAGGTGAAGTTGCCTCTAATTTCAGTATTAGTGCAGGGTTAAGGCCATAAATGTGTATACTGTAGCACCACATAATTAGGACAATTTACATCTTATTTTATCACTGAAGGTAATATACATTTGGAGTTATGCCCAACTATGGGTAACCAGCCTTCCAAACTACAAAAGCATGTCCAGCGGCACTCTATAATTCTAAAACAAACGAGAATGTGGTATTGCATTACTACTATAAGAATATTTAAAAAAAGGGATACTTAGTTTATGAATTGGCCAAACCATAAGCTGAGTATCTCTTATTTCAAATATTTTATAGCAATAATGCAAATTCCTAAGTCCTATGTATCTCTCATTTTTCAAATATTCCTATAGCAGTAATGCAATGGCAAATTCTCGTATGTTTTAGGATTATAGCGTGCCACTGGATATTCTTTTGTAGTTATGTTGTTTTTTTCAGCTGGCGTCTGTTCCAA
This sequence comes from Allobates femoralis, assembly GCA_033576535.1. NCBI lineage: Eukaryota > Metazoa > Chordata > Amphibia > Anura > Aromobatidae > Allobates > Allobates femoralis. Next base: position 777,481,846 of record JARQOC010000003.1, read on the forward strand.
TGTATTGGGGCTGCTGGTCAGTCTTTTGATATATTTACCTTCCAAACTCACATTTTAATGTCTTCCTTTCCTTACAGAAAACTTCAGAGTACAGAGCAGCGATGGTGTGGAGCCCAAGAAGTGCACAATTTCCTAATGCTGGATGGAAGTGATAAATTGCACAAATTAAGGACTTAAGGGCCCGTTACACGCTTCAATGTGTAGGCGAACCGATTAACGATCCGACTTGACCTACATCGCTGGAACGACGTTCAATGATCGCTATTGAGGTGTCACACGTACTGATATCGAGAATGACGCAGCAACGATTCCGCGACAAGCCAACGATACATGCGGTCGTTTGTTCGCCTACGTCCTCCAGTTCTGAATAGGCAAAGTTGTAAATGAAATCGTTATCAAGGTGTCACACACGCCGATGCAGCAGGTTGAACGGACGTCGGACGACAGGTTTTTGAACATGTTCATAAATCTACGATCAACGACTTATCGTTGGTCATATCTAGGTGCCCCACGCAACGACGTCGTTGTGACATCGTAACAACGACGCTGCACCGCCCCAAAGCCGTGACGTAGCTACGATATCGTTAACGATATCACAGCGTGTGACGGGCCCTTAAGTCAAACCACCAAACCAATGATCTGATGTCATCTCAGATTGGTCCTGACACATACAGTATATATGAAATGAGGGCAAGACAATAAATGACACTACAGATCCTACAAATGGTTTACACATTCCCCAATGTTATCACTCCTCTGGATAATGTATGAATGACATGGTTTTAAAGGGAACCTGTCGGCTGATACATGCCGCCTAATTCATTATCATAGCCAGGTAGGTTTCACTCTGAAATGTTGCAGCGTTTCAGAGCAAATCAAACTATGAATAGCTGCCAAGGACCGAGCCGTGCTGTGCACTAATCGTACAGCCGGATCCCCTAAGGGCCACTTTACACACACCAACTTATCTGTCCAACTTCTGAACAACTTACTGGTTGCAGTGAAATCATGGACACATTGTTCCATTTGTACACAGCCACAAAAAGGAGCAATGTGTCCATGATTTCACTGCAACCAGTAAGTTGTTCAGAAGTTGGACAGATAAGTTGGTGTGTGTAAAGTGGCCCTTAGGCTTCTTCTATCTGCTGACAGGTCTGGACAGCATGTATCAGCTGACAGGTTCCCTTTAAGACCTGTATTAAAATGTCTCAGGCTTCAGGAAAAATAATTGAGAAATAATGTTGTATACAGACTGATGATTATTAAGAGGTGAAGCCATAGACTTTAAATTCCCAAAAAATCTGTGCTTCTAAATCTATTGCATTGCTGGCTTATGCAAATCTGTTAATAATTATTTATAGCATTATTAAATCCAAAAATGTAGGTCCAAAGTTACTTATATTCTCAGGGCAAAAAAAAGTAACTAAACCATACTACGGTAAATAGAAGCTTCTCCAACCTGTGTGTGTCTCTGCCCCAGTTTCTCAGTCTGCTCCCCCATTCATAGATTTTAATAAGCAGCTATCATCTGATACCTCAGTGATCTGGATCTTGTTTTGAACCAGATGGATTTTAGCTGTTTTCAGAGTGATTTCAGGAGGCAAGGGCAGGGGAAGAATCTTGTAAGTGATGAAAAAAGGATATTTATCCAGTAGCAATTTTTTTTTTTTAGTTTTTAAAATTTCCTTGAACTTTTCATTTATGCAAAGTTTGTTAAAACAACAGTGACCATGTAAAGTAATCGTGTAAATAATGCACTTTTAAAATAAACATTTATTTTACAGTAAGAATTATTATTTTTTTTAGCATTACTCTGGAGGGCATGCTAGCTCTTCTGAAATACATGGACGGAGTGTATGGCGATCCGCGCTGCTGAAATGAAATGACTGGACCACGGGCTGGTGCAACAATGCTCTTTTATTCTCCATTCTCCTACGCGTTTCTGAGCCTGCTATGCTCCTTCCTCAGGGATTACCAGTATATTTTTTATGGATATTGGTAATCCCTGAGGAAGGACCATAGCAACGTGTAGGAGGAAGAATAAAAGAGCATTGTTGCACCAGTCCATGGTCCAGTCGTTTCATTCCAGCAGCGCGGATCGCCATGCATACTTTGTCCTTGTATTTCAGTTGAACACCGTTTAACATGTGGAAGTGTGGATCAAGCAGCAGCTGTGCACGCGCATACACCGGTTGTGGGTCACACAATTTCATCAGGTGAGCACCTAGTATATGGGCAATAGCCCTTTTGTCACTGAGATAAGACCCTATTGCGCTTTGTGTCTCTTACCACATTTAGATGCTAGCTCTACTGACATATTTGTTTAGGTAAATACATCCAGCTGTAAATTTAGTAAATTAGACTGGATAGACAGCAGTGTGAGCAGCCTCTTCTTACCTCAGTGCATCTGATATCTCCAGTATTAGATCATATAGACAGGATGGACAACAGTGTAAGTAGTTTCTTCTTACCATAGCATCCTTGTTATCTCCAGTATTAGATCAGATTGACAGGGTGGATAGCAGTATGAGGGGCTGTGAGGGAAAGAACACCACAACATCTGCTCTCTGACATCCCCTTATCGCCTGGATAATCAGGGAATTGACCTAGGATAAGGAAGGGGCCACAGCTGACCTTAAAGTGCCAATTTATTGAGGCGTTCAAAGTGAGGAGTGCTGGATATATGTATCTCCAGCCCATCACTGTCCAACAATACCCATCAACATATAATAAGACATGTCATAAAATCATCCACGAATATTATGGATACTACAAAATGAAGTGTGAAAAAATGCTTACCGTATATACTCGTGTATAAGCCGACCCGTGTATAAGCCGACCCCCCTACTTTTGCCCCCAAAATCTGGGAAAAACTATTGACTCGTGTATAAGCCGAGGGTGGACCCCAGCACAGGTATACAGCCCCCAGCAGTGTGGTATACAGGCTCCCCCGATGGTATACAGGCCTCCCCAGTGGTAGTATACAGCCCCCAGCAGTGTGGTATACCGCAGCCTCCCCAGTGGTATATACAGGCCCCAGCAGTGTTACAGCAGCCTTCCCAGGGTATATACAGCAGCAGCCCCAGGGTATATACAGCAGCAGCCCCAGGGTATATACAGCAGCAGCCCCATGGTATATACAGCAGCAGCCCCAGGGTATATACAGCAGCAGCCCCAGGGTATATACAGCAGCAGCCCCAGGGTATATACAGCAGCAACCCCATGGTATATACAGCAGCAGCCCCAGGGTATATACAGCAGCAGCCCCATGGTATATACAGCAGCAGCCCCAGGGTATATACAGCAGCAGCCCCATGGTATATACAGCAGCAGCCCCAGGATATATACAGCAGCAGCCCCATGGTATATACAGCAGCAGCCCCAGGGTATATACAGCAGCAGCCCCATGGTATATACAGCAGCAGCCCCATGGTATATACAGCAGCAGCCCCAGGGTATATACAGCAGCAGCCCGAGGTATACAGGCCCCCCTCATGCTCCGTAAACCTGTAAAGGAAGATGATTATACTTATCACTGTCCCGCTGCCGTCCCCGCTCTGCATCGCGCTCCTCCATCTGCATCACGCTCCTCCATCTTCATTCACCGGCTTCCGACTTCCTGTGTTCTGCGCCGACAATGACGTCATTCTCGGCGCCGACAGGAAGCCGAAAGATGGAGGAGCGCGATGCATATGGAGGAGCGCGATGCAGAGCGGGGACGGCAGCGGGGACAGTGATAAGTATAATCATCTTCCTTTACAGGTTTACAGAGCATGGGGGGGGGGCCTGTATACTGATGGGGGGCCTGTATACCTCTGGGGGGGGGACTCTCCCTGTCTCACCCTGCCTTGCAATGGAGTTTTAGACACGTAAAACAATTCTTGCTGGTGTCCCCATACCACGGCGGCTGCCCCTCCTGACTCTGATTGCACACTAGGGTGAGGGGTCGTGAGTCTCACAATTTTTACACTAACCTAAGAGCCTGTTCGTCTCCTATAAGTGTCATGGAAGTGCTAAATGAGGTTCTACTAGCCAAGTCAGGGTCTATCCCCGTTGTTCAGTGGACGATGCCACATAGGACGTGTTTATGTAAGGAACTGATTCTTGTGATAGGGTTCCCCTCTATCACAGGGTGTGTGTATGAGGGCGTGTTAGTGTGGTGACCTATTTTCCAATACCAACAATGGTTGGCAATAATCAAATCTCAGATGAGATATATGTCACACCTATGAAATGTACATAAACTGTCAGAGACACATCTATGGCCCAGACCGCTGAAGGCAGGACCTATGAGACACACAACCGTGCCACTGAGGGCACCTGTTAGGCATGGGTATAGTACCCAATGCTTAATTCACACACATTTTTTAGCTTTATTTTTTTGCTTGTGTAATAATCTCATGATTTTCTCAAGAGTTTTTTTTATTCAGACTTTTTTTCAGTATTACAAAGAAACCTGAGTTTGAAAAAAGCCAGAAGTAGGGCAAACAGCATTTTGATAGAAATGGCAATTGCCCCCCCAAAAAACACTCTAAAATGATTGTGTTATTACAAGATTTCCTTAAACTCAACATGGACAAAACTGAATTCATAGTCTTCCTCCCAAGAAATTCCACCCCACCTCCCAACCTATCCATCTGCATCAACGACTGCGCCCTCTCCCCAGTCCCCAAGCCAAGTGCCTCGGGGTAATCCTTGACTCCTCCCTATTCTTCAAGCCCCACATCAAGGCCCTCACCACATCCCTCTGGCTCCAGCTCAAGAACATCTCACGGATCCGCTCCTTCCTCACCCACGACACCGCTAAAACACTCATTCTGTCACATCGCCATTGGACTCGGTGGCCGGTGTTCCTGCCTCGGACGCTGGGAGGAGCCGGATTCCTTCGGCTGGTGGCACCGGTGACAGGAGGGCCTTGTCCTCATATGGAACTGCTCCCGCGACGTCTGCCTCTGTCGCTGAGCGCCGCTGTGTTTCCCCTCTGGGTGGTGTTGGTCGCAGAGGAGCGGGCCCTGCAGAGGTGTCCATTAGGCGCAGCCTGCGTTATTCTGTCAGAGGTGGCGTGGGTGGAGCCAGTCGTGCATCTCCATCTGGCCTGGATCTAGGGGCGGTCCGGATGAGGTCATCGGGCTGTGAGCTCCAGCCTATGGGAGGTAAGAGCGCCCTTCAAATACATTGGAGCCTGTCTTGCAGGCCGCCAGATATAGTTTTGGTTCCCCAGTGATATAGTGTATGTTTAGTTTTGTCTCTGACCTTGGCCTGGATTTCTGACTCTGCTTCTTCCTGTCGATTTTGTACCTCAGCTGCCCTCTTGGTTTTGCCCTTGACCCTTGCCTGGATTTTTGACTCTGCTACTGCCTGATGATTTTGTACCTTCGCTGCCCTCTCGGTTTTGACTCGGACTTCTGACTTTGTTTTTCGGGTCTTGATTTTTTCCCCTGGCGACCTTCCCTGCTCTGTTGCTCATAATAGGCAGCTACCCCCTGGGCTCCGCTATAATTCCAGATCCCTGTATAGGGGTTAAGGGTCTCGGGGTTTCTCGGGGTGCTGCCTTACCAGCAGCTGAGCTTCACAGCGGATGGTTGTCACATTATATCTGGCCATAACATTTTTATATATATAGATACTATATATAAAAAGCATTCCCTTACCTTTTTTTTCTCTCCTTTTTCCAATGGTTCTACCTGTTTTTTTTTCTTTTCTCTGAGTTGTGTCTGCTGATTGCTCCCTCAAAGCATCTGTGTCTAGCTTCTCAGTCCTGTGGAGGAACACTCCCATCATTCCAACATGCTGTACAAGCCACAAGGTGGAGTCCTCTGCATGAACACTGGAGATCAGAAGGCCTCATTCCCTGGATGTCAGCACCTGGGGGGCTCTGGCTCTGCCTGCCCAGGTGCCCAGGTATTGCCAGCGGATGCTGCCAAAGTTTTATTACCTATTTCGTTATCTTACCTTAAGAAATCTGTGTGTTTGGAGGCTTATGTAGACAGTGGCTCAGAGGGGAATTTCATAGATCTCCATGTAGCGAGAACTCTTGGTGTACCACTACTAAGGCTTAATGCCCCCATTAGAACCACTGCGGTTAATGGCACTCCCCTCATCCAGGGTGGAGTGGAATTTGTCACTGAGGAAGTGTCAATGCTGGTAGGGTCTTTACATGCTGAAAATGTGTCATTTTTTGCTATCAATAATCTATCATCTGCAGTAATCCTGGGCATGCCATGGTTACGTAAACATAACCCAGTCATAGACTGGCACTTGGGTGACATCGTGCGCTGGAGCCCAAAGTGTCAGGAAAACTGTATCTCGCTATCTGTAAACCAAGTGAAGGTCAAGACTCCTCCATTTGTACCATATGCCTTTAGAGACTTTGAGGATGTGTTTTCTATTCAGGAATCAGAGAAATTACCCCCTCACAGAAAGTATGATTGCGCCATAGATTTGATACCTGCTTCTCGTCTCCCAAAGGGGAGAATATTTAACCTCTCTGGTCCAGAACGTCAGGCTATGACAGTCTGAGAAAGGGGTATATTAGACCGTCCACCTCACCAGTAGGAGCTGGTTTCTTTTTTGTGGGAAAGAATGATGGCGGCCTCAGACTTTGCATTGATTACCGCGAATTAAACGCGATCACTGTGAAAAACCAGTATCCTCTTCCACTCATCCCTGATCTTTATAATCAGCTGTTGGGAGCCAAGTATTTCACCAAACTGGACCTCAGGGGAGCATATAACCTGGTCCGTATAAAAGAAGGCGATGAGTGGAAGACCGCGTTCAATACGCCTCTCGACCATTTTGAGTATCTTGTAATGCCGTTCGGGTTAAGTAACGCACCTGCAGTGTTTCAGAATTTTGTCAATGATATTTTCAGAGATATCAGTGGTGTATATGTGGTCGTTTATTTGGACGACATTCTGGTTTTTTCTCCCGGTCTTTGGTCACACGTCCGACATGTCCGTACTGTACTCCAGAGACTCAGAGAGCATTCTCTATTCGCCAAATTAGAGAAATGTGTCTTCATGGAGGAAGAGATAAATTTTTTGGGGTATATCATATCGGCTAACGGTTTTCGCATGGATCCTTCCAAAATTAAACCCATTAAGGAATGGGTGCAACCCAAGTCTCTGAAGGCACTGCAGCGATTCTTGGGTTTCACTAACTATTATCGTAAATTTATTAAAGGGTTTTCAGAGATAGCCAAACCTCTCACTGATTTGACACGTAAAGGGGCGGATGTGGTTAATTGGAAGCCTGAAGCCATTCATGCGTTTTCTAAGTTAAAAGGGTGTTTCTCCGCGGATCCAATATTGGTGCACCCTGATTTGCACCGCCCCTTCATTGTAGAGGTAGATGCCTCTGAAGTTGGAGTGGGAGCGGTGCTATCACAAGGCACCACATCTCTCACTCAACTTCGTCCGTGTGCCTTCTTTTCCCGAAAATTTTCCTCTACAGAGATGAATTATGATGTAGGTAATCGGAATTGTTGGCAATCAAATGGGCCTTCGAGGAATGGCGCCACTTCCTCGAAGGCGCCAAACATAGGATTACCGTAATTACTGATCACAAAAATCTAACCTATTTGGAGTCAGCGAAAAGACTGAATCCTAGACAGGCTAGATGGGCCTTGTTCTTCTCCAGATTCGACTTTGTGATCACTTTCAGACCGGGTACTAAAAATGTGAGGGCTGATGCCCTGTCTCGAAGTTTTTGCCCCTTACAAGTCGAGGACGTGGAACCGACTCCCATTTTAGCCAAGGGGATTGTTGTCTCGGCGGTGTCTTTGGATCTTCTGGAAGAGATTCGTAGATCTCCAGAACAGGCCCCTGACACTACTCCTGCCCAGAAACTATTTGTCCCTACCAAATTCCGCCTCCAAGTTCTTAAGGAATCTCATGATTCAGTCCTCGCAGGGCATCCTGGTATCAATAACACCATCAGACTTGTAACCAGGAGTTTGTGGTGGCCAACCATAGTAAAGGACTGTAAGGAATACGTACTGGCTTGTGAGACCTGTGCTCGCGCTAAGTCTCCCCGCAACCGCCCTGCCGGGTTGCTCCAGTCCTTGCCTACCCCTGAGGGTCCTTGGACTCATATCTCCATGGATTTTATTACTGACCTGCCACTCTCAGAAGGGAAGACTTGTATCTGGGTAGTGGTAGACAGATTCAGCAAGCAGTGTCATTTTGTTCCGCTGTCCGGGTTACCTAATTCCAAGACCCTGAGCAAAGTATTCATTAATCATGTTGTGAGATTGCATGGTGTTCCTGTGAATATTGTTTCTGACAGAGGCACCCAGTTCATTTCTAAGTTTTGGAGGGCATTCTGTAAACGTATTGGAATTGACTATTCCTTTTCTTCTGCCTATCACCCTGAAACCAATGGTCAAACCGAGCGCGCTAATCAAGCTCTCGAACAGTATCTACGTTGTTATGTCTCTAAGCATCAATCTGATTGGGTGGAACATCTGCCACTAGCAGAATTTGCCATGAATAACCAGTACCAGGAGTCCATCAAGACCCCCCTTTCTACTGTAATCATGGGCTGCACCCGTGCTTTTGTTCATTTTCTTCTAGGCTTTCTGACGTCCCTGGGTAGAAAGGTCCGTAGATCAGTTAAAGACTATCTGGTCTGAAGTGAACAAAAACTTAAAGGGGCTCAGACTAGGCAGGCGTCTTCTGCTAATAAACGGCGCTCCAAGGGTCCGGACCTGGGAGTTGGGGACAAAGTTTGGTTGTCTACGAAAAATATCAAGCTCAAAGTGCCGTCTGCCAAACTAGGTCCCAGGTTTATTGGTCCGTATGAAATAAATGACGTGATTAACCCTGTAGCCTTTCGTCTGAAGCTCCCTCAATCATTCAAACTGCCCAATGTATTCCATAAATCCCTTCTCAAATTGTACCGATCTCTGATTCGTCCTGTCCGGTCCCCTCCTCCTCCGGTCTTGGTCGGGGGTGCCGTGGAATACGAAGTTAACGGATCCTTGATTCCCGTTTAGTGAGAGGATCCGTGCAGTATCTGGTACATTGGAAGGGCTATGGTCCGGAGGAGAGGTCCTGGGTGCCTGCCAGTAATATCGATGCCAAGGGTTTGATCAGGAAGTTTCATCTTCTTCATCCCAGTAAACCGGGTTTTGTGGGTCCGGAGGCCCCTCGTAGAGGGGGGGGTACTGTCACATCGCCATTGGACTCGGTGGCCGGTGTTCCTGCCTCGGCCGCTGGGAGGAGCCGGATTCCTTCGGCTGGTGGCACCGGTGACAGGAGGGCCTTGTCCTCATATGGAACTGCTCCCGCGACGTCTGCCTCTGTCGCTGAGCGCCGCTGTGTTTCCCCTCTGGGTGGTGTTGGTCGCAGAGGAGCGGGCCCTGCAGAGGTGTCCGTTAGGCGCAGCCTGCGTTATTCTGTCAGAGGTGGCGTGGGTGGAGCCAGTCGTGCATCTCCATCTGGCCTGGATCTAGGGGCGGTCCGGATGAGGTCATCGGGCTGTGAGCTCCAGCCTATGGGAGGTAACCGCGCCCTTCAAATACATTGGAGCCTGTCTTGCAGGCCGCCAGATATAGTTTTGGTTCCCCAGTGATATAGTGTATGTTTAGTTTTGTCTCTGACCTTGGCCTGGATTTCTGACTCTGCTTCTTCCTGTCGATTTTGTACCTCAGCTGCCCTCTTGGTTTTGCCCTTGACCCTTGCCTGGATTTTTGACTCTGCTACTGCCTGATGATTTTGTACCTTCGCTGCCCTCTCGGTTTTGACTCGGACTTCTGACTTTGTTTTTCGGGTCTTGATTTTTTCCCCTGGCGACCTTCCCTGCTCTGTTGCTCATAATAGGCAGCTACCCCCTGGGCTCCGCTATAATTCCAGATCCCTGTATAGGGTTAAGGGTCTCGGGGTTTCTCGGGGTGCTGCCTTACCAGCAGCTCAGCTTCACAGCGGATGGTTGTCACACATTCATGCTCTTATCATCTCCCGCCTTGACTACTGCAAACTCCTTCTCAATGGCCTCCCAGCTAACTCCCTCACACCTCTCCAGTCTATCCTCAACTCCGCTGCCTGACTCATCTACCTGTCCTCCCGCTACTCCCCTGTCTCCCCCCTCTGCCAAGCCCTTCACTGGCTCCCAGTCTCCAAGAGATCCCAATTCAAAACACTAACCATGGCGTACAAAGCCATACACAACCTGGCCCCACTATACATCTCCGACCAGGTCTCCCGATACCTACCCTCACGCAACCTCCGCTCCTCCCAAGATCTCCTCCTCTGCTCCCCCCTCATAACCTCTTCGCACAACCGAGTCCAGGACTTCTCCCGGGCATCTGCCTTACTCTGGAACTCCCTGCCCGAACACGTCAGACACTCTTCTACCCTGAGTAGCTTCAAGTGTCACCTGAAGACTCACTTGTTCCGTCAAGCCTACAACCTGCCATGAGACCCAGGCGACCGCCCCATACCTGACATTCCCCCATCCTACTGTATCCTAACCCGTCCCTGCCCCTTCTGTACCTGTACGTCCTGATCGCCTAGATTTAGTGTACTTGTTCTTGTCTCCCTCATCCTCATGTAAAGCGCCATGAAACCTAATGGCGCTATATAAATAAATAATAATAATATTAATAATAATAGCTTTAAAAAACACTGGAAAAAAAAACAAAAGGAAAGACTAGAAAATAACCTTTTTCTCGCGAAAAATTATGTGTAACACTACCACTGTCATGTAAAAAAATGCTATTAACAAGCAGATATGTGGTTAATCTGCAGGTCTACTAGCGTTATGATGCCTTCGTCAGGCCTTTGAGCTCTGAAAACGTAGAAATATTTTTTCCTGTTGGGCGATAAAGGTATCACTACTGCAATACTTTTTTCATTTTTGGGGACATAAGTATTTAAACACAACTCCAAAAACGGGCGGACAAAATTGTTGGCACCCTGAACTTAATATTTGGTTACACACGATTTGGAATAAATAACTGGAATCAATCGCTTTCTGTAACCATCAACAAAATTCTTACATGTCTCAACTGGAATTTTGGACTCTTCTTTTGCAAACTGCTCCAAGTCTCTCATATTTGAAGACGCCTTCTCCTAACAGCATTTTTAAGATCTCTCCAGAGGTGTTCAATGAGTTTTATATCCGGACTCATTGCTGCCACTTCAGAACTCTCCAATGCTTTTTTTCCCCATCTATTTCTGGGGTTTTCCTGAAGTATATTTGGGGTCATTGTCCTGCTGGAAGACCCATGACCTAGGACCACAGACAGAAAAGAGTCCCTGTGTAAGATTAGTTTCTGGGCCCAGGGCCGGCGTCAGCACCCGGCGTACCCGGGCAAGTGCCGGGGCCCGACTGCTTGGAGGGGGCCCATCGGGCCCCTGAGGCTAGGGTCACACTTGCATTGTGACCCTAGCCTTATGCAAGTATTGTCTGCTGCAGCGCAGAGCGTTTAACGCTATGCGCTGCCAGCAACTGAGCCCATAGAAAGCCGATGTTTACATTGACAACCAGTGGTTTCTATGGGCTGCCTCCAGCGCATAGCATTAAACGCTATGCGCTGCAACATACAATACTTGCATAAGGCTAGGGTCACAATGCAAGTGTGACCCTAGCCTCAGGGGCCCCTGAGCACTGCCCCCACAGCCAGAGCCATATCCAGGGGGCAGCTGGGGGGTCATTTTCAGGCTCCTGCTGCCTGCAGCACCGGAGGGTCTCCCTCCTCCCCCCTCCACGGGAGCCGACAGAGCTGCACACTCTGTGCTAGTGTGCTTACAGGACCTGTGATGATGTCAATGGATGGGGAGGAGTCAGGGGTCTCATGATCAGCTCCTCAGTGTATCCAGGACTGTGCTGGCCATCAATGATGCTCAAATAAGGTGAAGTTTGTGTGTGGTCAGGAGGCATTTACAGTGTGAATGTAGCAGAGGCGAGTGTGTACTAGGTGCATGGAGCGGAGCCGTGTGTGTACGAGGTGTATGGAGCGGAGCCGAGTGGGTACTAGGTGTACGGAGCAGAGCCATGTGTGTATGAGGTGTACGGAGCAGAGCCATGTGTGTACTAGGTGTACGGAGCAGAGCCATGTGTGTGCGAGGTGTACGGAGCGGAGTCGAGTGTGTATGAGGTGTACGGAGCAGAGCCATGTGTGTATGAGGTGTACGGAGCAGAGCCATGTGTGTATGAGGTGTACGGAGCAGAGCCATGTGTGTATGAGGTGTACGGAGCAGAGCCGAGTGTGTACGAGGTGTACGGAGCAGAGCCGAGTGTGTACGAAGTGTACGGAGCAGAGCCGTGTGTGTACGAGGTGTACGGAGCAGAGCCGTGTGTGTACGAGGTGTACGGAGCAGAGCCGCGTGCGTGCGTAGGAGGTGTACGGAGCAGAGCCGCTTGCGTGCGTAGGAGGTGTACGGAGCAGAGCCGGGTGCGTGCGTAGGAGGTGTACGGAGCAGAGCCGCGTGCGTGCGTAGGAGGTGTACGGAGCAGAGCCGCGTGCGTAGGAGGTGTACGGAGCAGAGCCGCGTGCGTAGGAGGTGTACGGAGCAGAGCCGCGTGCGTGCGTAGGAGGTGTACGGAGCAGAGCCGCGTGCGTGCGTAGGAGGTGTACGGAGCAAAGCCGCGTGCGTGCGTAGGAGGTGTACAGAGCAGAGCCGAGTGTGTACGAGGTATGTGTACCAGTGGTAGCCCCCCGCGGATTCCGCTCCTATAGTCCCAGCCACCTTTGCCAGCAGCATTCTTCTCCAGAGTCTCTTCTGCCGCTGTCTGCATTCTGCAGCTCAGCATGGAGGGGCACGATGTCATCACTGTGCTGATATGTGCAGAGCGACCGGAGGAGACCGGAGCGGCAAGAAGAAAGGTGAGGAGAAAGAGAGATCCGGACGGCCAGACACTCCGCTTGGCTGCGGTGCCACCATATGGCAGTGCGGCTCCATTGAGCTGCTTGCATTATTTGTGCTCTTCAGGATGCTTGTGTATATACCAAGCATCCTCAGACGCACAAAAATGCAACATTTTGCATTTGAAGGGTATTTTTAAAAAGCGCAAGGGAACGCAATCGCATTTTAGCCCGCCCCTAACAACGTGTAATATACTCACTGTCAGGAACAGCTCTTGCTGGTTTCGGCAGTCACTGTTCCTGTAAGGCTGCCTTCACATAGGCGTTTTTTGAAAAATGTGGCAGTTGCGGTAAAAAAAAAAACCCGCATCTGCCGCATTTTCCGTCTAGCGCAGGGGTCTCAAACTCCAGGCCTCGAGGGCCGCACACAGTCCAGGTCTTCATGATTTCCATACTTTGACAGTTGGTCATTTGATTACTAACTGTCAAATACTAGGGAAATCCTGAAAACCTGGACTGTGTGCAGCCCTCGAGGCCTGGAGTTTGAGACCCCTGGTCTAGCGGCTGCACTTGCTGTACGTTTGCGGCAAGCCCCATGCATTGTCTATGTGGCTTGCGGTAAGTGTGCGGCAATATATATATATACATATATATTGCCGCACACTTACCGCAAGCCCCATAGACAATGCATGGGGCTTGCCGCAAACGTGCAGCAAGTGCAGCTGCTAGACGAAAATGCGGCAGATGCGGGGTTTTTTTTAAGTACATATCGCGGACTATATATATATATATATATATATATATATATATATATATATATATATATATAATATATAGTCCGCGATATGTACTTAAAGGGGGCCCACTGAGACCTTTTCGCCCGGGGCCCACAGAAACCTGGAGCCGGCCCTGTCTGGGCCCCTTTGCAGTCTTATAGCTCATTAAAATACACAATTTCTGACTTGGAATGTGAAGGGACTGATATCCCCGGGTAAAAGAAATAGGATTTTGAGATATTTAAAAAAAACTGAGAGGGGATATAGTTTTACTCCAAGAGACCCACCTATGCAAAAAAGAGATGTACCGCATGCATGTCGGTGGGTGCGGTGTTTGGATCGGGCGCCCAGGGGAGGAGGGCGGGAGTGCTCATCTTTATAAATAAATCTCTAATCTTTAAGCTGATATCTAGTGAACAAGATAACGAGGGGAGACATGTTAGTGTGTCTCTTGACCTCTCGGGAGCGAATATACACATACACAACATCTATGCACCTAATTCGGACCAGAAATCTTTTTTTTCCTCCATTCATGACAAAATTCTTGCACAAGACCGCCGGCATCTCATCCTGGGGGGCAACTTTAATGCCACCATGTGTAGAGGGGAGGACAGATGATCAGACTTACGAAAGGAACCTGGGATGTGGCCACGGGAAGAGGGAGACTTGGACTTGCCGTCCTTCGCGAAAAGCGTGGGTCTGTTGGATATCTGGAGGCTAAGAAACCCATTGGGAAGGGAATACACCCATTACTCCCATCCACACGAGGCTTGGTCGCGGATCGATATGTTCTTAGTGGGAGATGGGATTATACATAGAACAATAAATGTATACATTGGAGACTTGGTGATCTCGGACCATAGCCCCGTTGGTTTGGAGTTATGATAGATACCCTAGGGGGACAGACTATATATGGAGATTCCCCGTCTGTCTCCAGAGAGACACTAACTTCAACAAACTCCTGGGAGAGTGGTGGTCGGTGTATGCTTTGGATAACGCTGCTCATCGTGATGACCCATCTTTGTTTTGGGACATTGCCAAGGCAGTATTGAGGGGAAAAATAATGGCTTACACGGCCACATTAAAAAAGAAAATTTCATCCATGTATATATAAAATATAGCGAGGAAGTTAGGGCGGCTTATGCTGCATTCAAGGAATACCCCGATCAACACAAAAAAGATCTGTGGATTAAACAGAAAACCAACTTTGATGAATGGACGAAAATGAGAGATGGTGTTTACAGGTCGGAGTGGGAGTCGATGCTTTACAGACATGGAGACAAGGCGGGGAGACTGTTGGCAAATTTAGCTCGGGGTAACCGTCCAAAAAACGCTCATAACCTCACTACTGGACACAGATGGGACATTGACATCTGACCCTAAAAAGATGGTTGCCATACTATGCTAATTCTATGCGACCTTATACAAGACCCCAGACGAGGAGGGAGGGGGCAAGAGTGGTTGGGAGAGGTGGGAGTGACAAAGATTCCAGACATTGACTTGATTTCGTTGAACGCAAAATTTGACGTCAGAGAGGTGATAGACGCAATCAAGTCACTGAATCCCAACAAAGCCTGGGTCCTGACGGATTCGACAGTGGGTTCTACAGGGTCTTGAGTGACCGGGTGGCGCCGTGCCTAACCAAAGTTTTTAATAGATTGATGGAGGGGGCCCCCCTCTCAGACCAGATAAATCTGGCCCATATCACACTTATACCGAAGGGGAGACCGGCAGCTTGAGAACCCGGCAAATTACAGGCCGATGTCCCTTATCAATGTCGACCTGAAAATTGCATCCAAGATTATGGCGAACCGTCTTGCCTTAATACTACCAAAAATAGGGGAACAACAATTGGGGTTCATTAAGGGATGCTCGGCGACCAGCAATATTAGGAGAGCTCTGCTGGCGGTCAACGTGGCTGGGACCTTGAGGATGGGAGGAGGGCCGGGTCCGGCCATGGTCACGCTGGACGCTGAAAAGGCCTTTGATAATGTCCGGTGGCCGTGGCTGAACCTGGTCCTAGATAGCGTGGGACTGATAGGCCCAGCACGGACATTTTTGAGTTGCCTATATGCCAACCCAAGGGCACGGATTAGCATACCAGGCTTTTTGTCTGATGTTCTTCTCCTTGGATGAAGTACCCGTCAGGGATGTCCGTAGTCCCCCCTGCTTTTCAATTTGGCGCTGGAGCCACTGTCAAGGATGCTGATCTCGGGCAAATTATTTGAGGGCATCCAGATGGGAAAAAAGACGTTGTGGGCAAGCCTGTTCGCAGATGACATAGTTATACTTCAAAGATGTTCAGTGGGACCTCCTGGGGGTTCTGAGTCGCCTAGAGTGTAATGTACAATAATTAGATCTGTCTCTTTAAGAAAAACTAGGTCTGGTGTATCATGGGTAATGAGAAGAAGGAGGTGGGAAGTTAAGTTTTTAGTTTCACTTTGGAACATGAGGATGAAAGTCTGCTATATTATATGATGGAGAAAGATGGAAGAAAAGAATAAAGTACCGTTAAAGTTTACCCTTGTGAATGCCTCATATCGTGTGGACATTACAACTGGCGACGAGGATGGGATATAAGCATTGGCTTCTGTGAGTACTGATCCCTGTTTACTGCTTCACACACCAGCATCACTGAGAGACTCTATAATGGCTGAATACTTACACAGCTTCCCACAGTTTGATATGACTGATGCTATTAATCTCTCCCATAACTGGAGAAAATGGCTACACAGATTTGAGAACTTTCTAGAAGCCATGGACATAAAAGAGGAGAAAAGAAAGAAAGCCATGCTCCTGCATTGTGTGGGCTCAGGAGCCTATGATGTATACAGCACATTACCTGCAGCCGAGACAGACACATACAGCAATTGCACCAAAGCTCTCACTGGCTACTTCAACCCCAAACAAAACATCAGATATGAAAGATACAAGTTCAGAATTTCCAAGGAGCTTCTGAAAGAATCCATAGACACCTATGTCACCCGGCTGAGAGAGCTGGCACATGGATGTGAATTCACAGATGTAGGCTGGGGTCACACACACAGATATTTGTGCAGATATTGTTCACAGATCTCTGGGTGCAGTGAAATCATGGACAGATTGCTCCATTTGTACACAGCCACAAAATGGAACCATGTGTCCATGAGTTCACTGCAACCAGAGATCTGTGAACAATATCTGCCCAGATATCTGTGTGTGTGACCCCAGCCGTAGATTATGAAATTCTAACTCAAGTAATTGTCACCTGCTTCATCCAATAACATAAGGCGCAAAGCTCTGCAGCAGGATCTCTCTACATGATTTACTCAAAATGACCCGTGCTATATAAACAGCAGATCATCAGGCTACTGCAATGGAGAGTGGGGATAATTTACATGTGCATAATCTCAAGCATAAAAGTACACAAGACAAGCAATCCCCGAAACAGAGGAAATGCTATAGATGTGGACAGGATTTCCCTCACCACCTCAACAAATGTCCAGCTATAGGACAGACATGCAGTAAATGTGGAAAAGGGAATCATTTTGCAGCTGTCTGCAGGTCAGCACACTACAAGTCATCTCTGCCTTTAACAAAGCCCGCAAGTATAAAAATGGTAAATCAGGACACAGAAGAAATGTCTGGGGCGGAAAACTATGTGTTCACCACCTCTGCCACTGGCTCAGTACAGTCTCCCTGCATCACACTCCCATTCTGCAACACCAATATCAATTTTACAATAGATACGGGTGCTTCAGTGGATATTATAGACAGCACTGCATATGAACAATTGAAAAATAAGCCAGTTTTACAGCAAGTGAACACAAAAATCTTCCCATATGGATCTACAACACCTCTAGCTACAAGAGGACAATTTGACACGGAAATCAGCTATAAAGAAAACAGGCAGAAAACCACTTTTCACACATTACAAGGATCGGGAGGCTGTCTTCTCAGCTATCATACAGCATTGAAACTAGCATCAACGTCCGGCCCGAAGCCCAAGGCCCCATCAGCCATCAACGTCCGGCCCAAGGCCCCATCAGCCATCAACTTCCGGCCCGAGGCCCAAGGCCCCATCAACCATCAACGTCCGGCCCGAGGCCCCATCAGTCATCAACGTCCGGCCCGAGACCCAGGGCCCCATCAGCCATCAACGTCCGGCCCGGGGCCCCATCAGCCATCAACGTCCGGCCCGAGGCTCAAGGCCCCATCAGCCATCAACGTCTGGCCCAAGGCTCAAGGCCCCATCAGCCATCAACGTCCGGCCCAAGGCCCCATCAGCCATTAACGTCTGGCCCAAGGCCCCATCAGCCATCAATGTCCGGCCCAAGGCCCCATCAGCCATCAACATCCGGCCCGAGGCCCAAGGCCCCATCAGCCATCAACGTCCAGCCCGAGGCCCAAAGCCCCATCAGCCATCAACGTCCTGCCCGAGGCCCAAGGCCCCATCAGCCATCAACTTCCGGACCGAGGCCCAAGACCCATCAGCCATCAACGACCGGCCCGAGGCCCCATCAGCCAACAACGTCCGGCCCAAGGCCCCATCAGCCATCAACGTCCGGCCCAAGGCCCCATCAGCCATCAATGTACGGCCCGAGGCCCCATCAGCCATCAACGTCGGGCCCGAGACCCCATCAGCTATCAAAGTCCGGCCCGAGGCCCAAGGCCCCATCAGCCATCAACGTCCGGCCCGAGGACCCATCAGCCATCAACGTCCGGCCCGAGGCCCAAGGCCCCATCGTGCATCAACGTCCGGCCCAAGGCCCCATCGTGCATCAACATCCGGCCTGAGGCCCAAGGCCCCATCAGCCATCAACGTCCGGCCCAAGGCCCCATCAGCCATAAACGTCTGGCCGAGGCCCCAGGCCCCATCAGCCATCAACGTCCGGCCCAAGGCCCCATCAGCCATCAACGTCCGGCCCGAGTCCCAAGGTCCTATCAGCCATCAACGTCTGGCCCGAGGCCCAAGGACCCATCAGCCATCAACGTCCGGCCCGAGGCGCCATCAGAGTCCGGCCTGAGGCCCCATCAGCCATCAACGTCCGGCCCAAGGCCCCATCAGCCATCAACATCCGGCCCAAGGCCCCATCAGCCATCAACGTCTGGCCAGAGACCCCATCAGCCATCAACGTCCGGCCCGAGGCCCCATCAGCCATCAACGTCCGGCCCGAGGCCCAAGGCCCCATCAGCCATCAACATCCGGCCCGAGGCCCAAGGCCCCATCAGCCATCAACGTCCGGCCCGAGGCCCCATCAGCCATCAACGTCCAGCCCGAGGCCCAAGGCCCCTTCAGCCATCAACGTCTGGCCCGAGGCCCAAGGCCCCATCAGCCATCAACGTCCGGCCCGAGGCCAAAGGCCCCATCAGCCTTCATTGTGCGACCCGAGGCCCAAGGCCCTATCAGCCATCAATGTCCGGCCCGAGGCCCCATCAGCCATCATAGTCCGGCCCGAGGCCCCATCAGCCATCAACATCCGGCCCGAGGCTTGAGGCCCCATCAGCCATCAACGTCCGGCCCGAGGCCCAAGACCCCATCAGCCATCAACGTCCGGCCCGAGGCCCAAGGCCCCATCAGCCATCAACATCCGGCCCGAGGCCCTATCAGCCATCAACGTCCGGCCCGAGGCCCAAGACCCCATCAGCCATCAACGTCCGACCCGAGGCCCAAGGCCCCATCAGCCATCAACGTCCGGCACGAGGCCCCATCAGCCATCAACGTCCGGCCCAAGGCCCCATCAGCCATCAACGTCCGGCCCGAGGCCCCATCAGCCATCAACGTCCAGCCCGAGGCCCCATCAGCCATCAACGTCCGACCCGAGGCCCAAGGCCCCATCAGCCATCAACGTCCGGCCCGAGGCCCCATCAGCCATCAACGTCCGACCCAAGGCCCCATCAGCCATCGTCTGGCCCGAGGCCCCATCAGCCATCAACGTCTGGCCCGAGGCCCCATCAGCCATCAACGTTCGGCCCGAGGCCCCATCAGCCGTCAACGTCCGGCCCGAGGCCCCATCAGCCATCAACGTCCGGCCCGAGGCCCCATCAGCCATCAACGTCCGGCCCAAGGCCCCATCAGCCATCAACGTCCGGCCCGAGGCCCCATCAGCCATCAACGTCCGGCCTGAGACCCCATCAGCCATCAACGTCCGGCCCGAGGCCCCATCAGCCAAAACGTCCGGCCCGAGGCCCCATCAGCCACAATGTCCGGCCCGAGGCCCAAGGCTCCATAAGCCATCAACGTCTGGCCCGAGGCCCAAGGCTCCATAAGCCATCAAAGTCCGGCCCGAGGCCCCATCAGCCATCAACGTCCAGCCCGATGCCCTATCAGCCATCAACGTCCGCCCCGAGGCCCAAGGCCCCATCAGCCATCAACGTCCGGCCTGAGGCCCCATCAGCCATCAACGTCCGGCCCGAGGCCCCATCAGCCATCAACGTCCGGCCCGAGGCCCAAGGCCCCATCAGCCATCAACGTCTGGCCCGAGGCCCCATCAGCCATCAACGTCCAGCCCGAGGCCCCATCAGCCATCAACCTCCGGCCCGAGGCCCAAGGCCCCATCAGCCATCAACGTCCGGCCTGAGGCCCTATCAGCCATCAACATCCGGCCTGAGGCCCCATCAGCCATCAACGTCTGGCCCAAGGCCCAAGGCCCCATCAGCCATCAATGTCCGGCCCGAGACCCCATCAGCCATCAACGTCCGGCCCGAGGCCCAAGGCCCCATCAGCCATCAACGTCCGGCCCGAGGCCCCATCAGCCATTAACGTCCGGCCCAAGGCCCCATCAGCCATCAACGTCCGGCCCAAGGCCCCATCAGCCATTAACGTCCGGCCCGAGGCCCAAGGCCCCATCAGCCATCAACGTCCGGCCCAAGGCCCCATCAGCCATTAACGTCCGGCCCGAGGCCCAAGGCCCCATCAGCCATCAACGTCCGGCCCAAGGCCCCATCAGCCTCAACGTCCGGCCCGAGGCCCAAGCCCCATCAGCCTTCAACGTCCGGCCCGAGGCCCCATCAGCCATCAACGTCCGGCCCAAGGCCCCATCAGCCATCAACGTCCGGCCCGAGGCCCAAGGCCCCATCAGCCTCAACGTCCGGCCCGAGGCCCCATCAGCCATCAACGTCCTGCCCCAGGCCCGAGGCCCAATCAGCCATCAACGTCCGGCCCGACGTAGATGTTAGTAAATTCACAACCAATCATGGACAAGCAGTTTTGTTTCAAGTCATTTAACCCTTACTTCACTATAGCATATGGCATGCTTCCAAAGCAATAGAATATTGCACATAAACAATTATAAATAAATTGGATTAAAGTTTATAATGCTATGGAATCACCTAAAATCGTGGAAAAAAACACTACAAT
Source organism: Allobates femoralis (assembly GCA_033576535.1). Lineage (NCBI taxonomy): Eukaryota > Metazoa > Chordata > Amphibia > Anura > Aromobatidae > Allobates > Allobates femoralis. The sequence continues at coordinate 777,502,769 of JARQOC010000003.1, forward strand.
TCATACGTTGTTAATTCAAATAAAAAAATATGATCAATAAAACCATTAAGCCTGGCTTCACACTGCAGTTTTTCACTGATCAGTGTCCATCAGTGTTTGGGTGCCAAAACAGGAGTGTCTCCAAAACTCAGAACAGGTGTCAATCTTTCAATTATAGTTTTTCTCTGCAAGTTCCTTTCCTGGTTCCTCTCCTGGTTTTGGCACCCAAATACTGATGGACACTGATCAGTGAAAAACTGCAGTGTGAAGCCAGCCTAAGAGAAACTCTCAGAATTAAAATCATGCACAATTTTTCTACTATAATAAAATCTCAAACACACTAATCTAAAAAATCTAAAAATTTTCTCAAAATATCTCATATATAAATTTTTTATATTATATATATTTTCTCTTTTACCCTCTTTTCACCTAAAGCGTCTACTGACGTCTAGAATCTAGAAAATAGAAAAAACACAAAAATATTATAAAAATACAAAAAAAAATTAAAAAATTATACGTTAAATTATTTGCTTACTTTCAAGATAGTTCTAGCTGTGATATGTAAAAAAAATAATGTTAATAATAATAATACAAAAAAATAAAATAAAGTAATAATAATAATAAATAATTAAAAAAAGGAACAAATGAATCAGCATATTTATCCATGTAACCTGATAATATGTGTACACATATCACTTTTTCATGAAAATTATTTTGCCACGTTTTCAATGGATAGGTTTAGACCCTCTGGATATAATGTACCCAGCTTGTATATCCAATAGCTTTCTTTTTTAATGAGGGCATTATACCTATCCTGATACAGTATGAGGGATCCAATCAATTATGTACAGCCTTAGACTTTTGGATCCTTTTGGTGACATAGGCAGTAATGTTTAGAGATGCTATGTTGCATGAATCCATTTTTAATGTTTATGGCGATGTTTATTCATCCTTGCATGCACACACTGAATTGTACGACCCACGTACTGCAAATTACAGGGACATGAAAGCATGTAAACCACACATGAGGATTGACAGTCTAAATGGTGTCTTATTTTAAAGGTCTCATCTGTGGTATTGGAGCGGAACTCTGTGGTGCCCGATACGATCATTTTGAAACAAAAGGCATTTTGCCGACTTACACATGTAGCAGCCAGGGTTTCCACCTAATACCGTTTCCTCCCTCTTTCCTATCTTTTTCAATTCTGTGTTACTCTGTGAAACCATATTTTTTAGACTTTTACTTCTTCTATAAATAATGTGGGGTTTGTCAGATATACATTTGCTAAAGATGGGATCGGCTCGTAATATAAACCAATATTTATCAACTAACTTTCTGACTCCCATTCGTGATTGGTTATAAGTTGTAATTAACCTTACATCCCTTGATTTCGTATCGCCAATGGTTTGCTGTGCTGCAATTTTGTCTAAACACTTGTTTTGGGGGTAGCCTTTCTTTCTAAATCTCTGTCTCAGAATCCTTGATTCCTTGATAAAGTCTACATCATTTGAATAATTTTTCCTGATAATCCAATATTACCCATAGGGTATATTTTTTATCCAGCTGGGGAGGTGTCCATTGTCAAACCTGAGATAAAGATAAAGATGAAGATGGCGTGCCGCCATTGAAACGCGTTGTAGAATAAAAGCTGAGTGTAATTAATAACCCCCTGGGTCCTCCTGTATGAGCGCTCCTCCTAAAACACAAATGTATTTCTGCACATATATTGTCTATCTCCCTCTGGGAGATCGTGTGGAGCTGCACACTACAGGACCTGTGCTTTTAGCACTCAAGGACCTGATCTGATGTCAGAGGAAGGTCAGCTGAGGAGAACCACGTGACCAGAGGGCGGATTCCCTGGAGCCAGCATTCCTCACAGCACTGTCTCACATCACATAGAACCGAGGTTGTGCGGGTTCAGCACAACCTCTTCAGGTGAGAGTCTTATCTCCAGAGTGGCAGCGGGTCCCTCTCATTGCGCCTCTCCTTTCTCTTTTTATCTTTGCAGCTAGTGGGTGTGGCCTAGTGCACTACAAGTGTCTAGAGTGGGCATGTCTAGCTAGGGGGCGTGGCCTCACACGACTGATGCTTTGGGGAAAGTGTTGCTTCTGAGCTATGAGGCTCCATTATGCTATATGAAGGGCTATAAGGCTGCATTATACTATATGGAGGGCTATTGTCGAGCCCCAGGCCCTGGGTACTCGGGACCAGGCTCGGTGGTTGTTTAGGAGGGACACGGGTGGCAGCACCTGACCCCCGTGGCCTGGGTGACACTTCAAAAAGTGGGTTATTTCAGGGATAAGAGTTTGTCATGTGACGCCACCTGTATACCTGGTAATAGTCACCAGCGCCGCAACAGTCCACCGAGGAAAGATGGTAGTGCGGCTGAGATGGCAAAGCTCCCTACAGGTGGAGCGGGTCCTCTGGGCAGTTGTAGTGTAAAGGGGCACTTGGAGTGGAGCTGTAAGTCATGTAAGGGATGTTGGAGCAGTCTATAAGGGGCACCGGGAGCGGAGAGGAATGACGCACACACACTGCAGAAGTCCTTTTACCTTTTTTACTGGTGGTACTGGGGTAAAGACGTCCAGGCACTGACAGGTGTACCAGGTGCACAGTGGGTCCCCACAGCAAGTGGTATAAGGCCTCCTCTTTTCCTCTGTGGTAGCTGAAGCCCAGTCTGCATGCAGCCAGACTGGCCTCCTCTCTCCTCTGGTCCTCTCCCCTCTCTCCTCCTGCGCGATCCACGGGTTACCCTCTCTGATCACTGCTGGCTGATCTACACTACGGTGTCTGGCTCCCTCTCTCTGGGAATCACAGGGGGACCGGTGCTGAAGTCTCCACGGTGCGACAGGGTTTTCTGTAGTCTTGAAGTAATCCAGGTGCGGATCCCCGATGTCCGGTACGTCTTTGGGCGAACTTCCACTAGTTCCTCACACCCTTTTGCTCTGCTCATTGCCTTCTGTCCCCACTTAGGCTTGCGGGACGTCAGAAGGGCCACTTTGAGTCACTGGCTCGGGCCTAACCGCGGCACCGACCACCAGAACGTCTTCGCACTCTCCTAGCGTCTGCACACTCTGACTAACTACTCCTCAGCAGCAGTATTTATAGGGACCTTACCTAAAGGGGGTGATATAGCTCCCCCAATGGTTTCGGGGGGGAAAGATGTTGCATGTAGTAGGTAAAACCCAGCTGTGCATTAGGGAGTCTATGGCTACCTGTGTGAGCATGGCGCCACACTTGATCTCCATTATGCTATATAAAGGGTAGCTGCATTTATTTATATGGATGACTGTGAGGCAGCATTATACAATATGGAGTCTTTTTAGGACTCAGAATGTTACATGGGGCCATACACCTGACCAATTGGGCGCACGGGGAGGGCAGGTCTAAATTTGCACCGAGGCCCTTCAGACTCTAGTTATGCCACTGCCCACATGGATAGTAATGCAACCAGCATAAGAACTTGCAACACGGGAGTATCCAAGCTGGTTTAGGGGAAGGAGCATAAGGGACCTCAGTGCCAACACGCACAGTAACCCTGGGTAAGAGTGCAACTAAAACACCAGCATTATAACCTCACAGGAAAGATAAATGTACAAACCGCAGTTAACGTGAAACACTGAAGACCCACTCCAACTAAAGGGGCCCCTAACCCCTATCCACCGAGGCCAATTTTCATTTCATTTTTTCCTCCCCTTCTACCAGTCATAAAAGTTTTTATTGTTCCTTCCATCTAGACATATTAGGGCTTGTTTTTTTTTATGTGACGAGTTGTACATTTAAATAACCCATCCATTTTATCATATGATGTACTGGAAACGGGGAAAAAAAAAGATTCCAATGTGATGAAAAAGAAAAAAAATGTTGCAATTCTATTGTTTATGGGTTGTATTTTTTTTACAGTGTTCATTTTACAGAATATTCTCCAGGTCTGTACCATTACACAAGTACCAAACAAGCATATTTTGTTTTATTTATTTGCAAGGTGAAAAAAAATACATTTAAAGAAATTCTGAAATTTTAATTAAAAAAAATATAAATAAATTAATTTTGCTTGTGTCACTATTTTCCGAGAATTCGTAAATTGTTCAATTTTTGGCCTTGTTTTTTTGCGCCCACAGCTGACGTTTTCATTGAGACCATTTTGGGTGAGATATCGCCTCTAAAGGTACCTTTACACGCCACAACCGCGGCTGGAATCCTACGGCGATATGTCGCCCCCAACAATCGCCGTCAAATTGCCTCACAGTTGCGGCGTGAGATTGGGAATTTCGCGGCAATAAATCCCTCTTGCCTGATTCCTGAGCACTGCTCTGAAATCAGACCAATCATGAAGGCGAGATTTCGGGTTTTGGCGTGTGATAGAGCGATAGTGATGGAATCTGCTCGCCTATTGATTTCCGTGGCGTGCCACGCGGCTGGAGTCTGCCCCCTCTGCGATGATTGGTGTTGGCTACTGTGTTCCATTGGCTGTCAGTTACAGGGCGCCATATTGAAGAGCTGTCCGTTCAGCAACACACACACATCTTTAATGGCGTCATGTATTAGCCAGCCTTCCAAGCAGGCTGCCCATTAGTAACCCTGTTGCAATGTCCAATGTGCGCCTATGGGGTGCGTGTAAACCACTGTGGCACGCCTATATCCTTGCCGCGCTGAACATGTACGTCCACATTGCCTTTGGAATTGCGGCGTGTGAAGCGGCGATGGAATGAGGCAAGATTGTTTTCGCTGTATGTGAGGGATTTCCGAGTGACACATGCTTACTTTCAAGGCGTAATTCGGCGTGTGATGCCGCCATCGGCGATCTGAGGCGACCACGAAAAATGTGCACGCGCACATTAGATCGCCTCATATCCCCACCGCGTTTTGCGTGTAAAGGTACCTTAAGGGTGCGTTCACACGTTGCTTATTTGCTGGTACTTTTACGCAAGTGCTCTTGCAGTTTTTGTAGCAAAACCAGGAGTGGCTGTTTTAAAACCAGCAATGGGTGATTAAATACAGAAGTGGAGCACTTGTTTTCTATTAGACCCTTTCCTCTGATTGTTTCCACTCCTGGTTTTGGCTACAAAAACGCAACAGCACTCACTAAAAATACGCAGCAAAAAAACGTAGTGTGTGAACCACCCTTATTTAATTTTGTGATTCCCTCCCTTGCCTGAGGTACTCAGAACCAGGCTATTCGGTCTTGGATCACGGGGCCGAGCCCCGGCTTCGTGGCCAATGCGAAGTCACTTAAAAATCCGGGAATTGGTGAAGGGATAAAATGTTTGCGCCACCCTGGGTATTTGGCTTATGGGCCGACGCTGCCAGACATAACTACTGGGATGAGAAGAGCAGCTACAGTTGGGCCAAAAGTATTGACACCCCTGCAATTCTGTCAGATAATACTCAGTTTCTTCCGAAAATGATTGCAAACAAAATTCTTTGGTATTATTATCTTTTTTTAATTTGTCTTAAATGAAAAAAACAAAAAAATTGTCCTAAACCCAAAATTGGATAAAATTTTCCCACACCAAACAAAAAAAAGGGGTGGAAAAAGATTTGGCACTGTTGAAAAACTGTGATCTTCTCTAATTTGTGTAATTAAACACACTTAATTACCTGTGGCACCTAACGTGTTGGCAATAGCTAAATCACACTTGCAGCCAGTTGACATGGATTAAAATTGTCAACCCTGTCCGTGCCTTGTGTTTACCACATTGAGCATGGAGAAAAGAAAAAAGACCAAAGAACTGTCTGAGATTGAGAAACAAATGGAGGGCATGACAATCCAAGCTACAATTCTCTCCAAAGACCTGAATTCCTTTGTGTCAACGTCGCTGTCATCAAGAAGTTTAAAGCCCATGGACGTGGCTAACCTCCTAGAATGTGGACAAAAAGAAAAATTGACAAGAGATTTCAACGCAAGATTGTGCGATGGTGAATAAAGAACTTCGACTAACATCCAAACAATTCAAGCTGCCCTGCATCCGAGGGTACAACAGGTCACCCGTACTATCCGTCGGCGTCTGAAGAAAAGGACTGAAATGGTGGGGAACCCAGGAAGACCCCACTTTTACCCCAAACAAAAAAAGCCGGGCGGGAGTTTGCCAAACTTTACCTGAGAAAGGCTAAAACGTTTTGGAAGAATGTTCTCTGGTCAGATGAACAAAAGTAGAGTTTTTTGGGGGCAAAGGCATCAACATAGAGTTTACACCACACTTCAAAACACACTTCAAAAAGCACTAGAAAATGGTTTGAGAGAAAGCACTGGAGACTTCTAAGGTCCCACAAGATCCAGACCCTGAATCCCATAGAACACCCGTAAAGGGATTCTTAAAAAATTTTTCAGTTTGAGAAGGCATCCTTCAAATATCAGGGGACCTGGAGCAGTTTGCCAGAAAATGGTTTTCTAAAATTTCCAGCAGAAATTATAAGAAACTCACTGACGGTTACCGGAAGCGGTTTTGATTCGCCGTTATTTTTGGCTAAAGGTTGTGCAACCAATTTTTAGGCTGAGGGTCCAATACTTTTGTCTGGCCCATTTTTTGAGTTTTGTGTGAAAGATCAATGTTTGTTTTTTTGCTTTCATTCTCTTTTTTTTTTTTTCATTAAAGACAAATTTAAAAAGATAATAATACCAAAAAATTTTTGTGATTGCAATCATTTTTCAGGAAGAAACTGAGTATTATCTGACAGAATTGCAGGGGTGTCAATACTTTTGGCCACAATGTACATGTAAAGGCCCAGGTAAGGAACACTTGCACAATGGTGGCATGATTAAGGGGCACAGGGTGACATTTTTAGTGAGGGTACATTGGTGGCATTATTTATGTAAGTGGGTTTTTTGGGGCACAGTGGTAATATTATTTTTTTGAGGGGGAAAAACTTTTTTGTGGGGGAATTAAATTTTTTTGTGAGGACAGTGATTTACATTACTATTTTGGGGGCACAGTGGTAACATTATTATGTGGGTACACAGTGGTGACATTTAGTGGGGCACATGGTGGCATTATTTAAGTGGGGCACAATGGTGGCATTATAATGGGGGACAATGGTGGATTATGTGGGGCACATGGGGGTATTATTGGGGCACAGTGGTGAAATATGTGGGACACAGTGGTAACATAATGTGGGGCATTTGGTACATTATGTGGGGGCCGTGGTGGCATTTAAAGTGGGGGGGACGGTGTGGAGTGGGGGCACAGTTACATTGTTGCATAGGGGCAGTAAAGAACTTGTTTTTTTGACTTTCACAGTGGCAGGAAAGGTACACATAAACAGGGGGCTCAGTTTGGGCATCATTAGATGAGGGTTTGTCCATTTGGGAATAGATGGGGAGGGGCTTGAAATGTGATAATCCCAAATTTTTTCTTTGTTGTAATCTATCTAATGGCTGGAGATGTTTTCATGTTGGGTCTGGGGACCTAGGATAGAGAAATAGGGGCCCTGGATGGGGAACATAGGCACCTAGGGTGTTTGAATTAATAAATAAAGGGGGCCAGGATGGGAGACATTATTACAAATATGGGCCAACGAGGAACATAGGGGCCAGAATGGAGGAACATAGGGACCTAGGACATGATTAAATAAAGGGGCCAGAATGAGGAACATTCATATATGGATTATGGGAGACATATTTACCGTAGGACCAATTAGGGGACATTAAATGTTTTAATATAATTTAATTTTGAGAATACTTTTCCTTGAGGAACAAAAGGGAGGTCTTGTTACTGTGGGGGGGGGCACTATTTCGCTTTTTTGTCACTGAAAGTATGTAGAAAATCTTGGAAAATGTGGGAATGTTCTGGAAGTCATCATTAACATAACTGTGTTATTTTCTGCAGGATGAATCCTGCTAGAAAACATGATATCGGTCTGCACCAGGTAAAAAAAAACTGAAGATTAGAAATTCACCTGAAACGGTGATACCCCCACCCCAAGTTTGCCACCATTTTTAAAAAAAACTTATAACCTGGTTAAATCCCTCCCCGGGTTTTAAATTACTTTAAAAAGAGAAACCCCCGGTGTTTGGTTAAAAAAAAAAATTGGGGCCCAAACGAAATATTTTTTTTTTTTCCTGTCGTTTTGGCGCAAAGGGTTTTTTTTTCCCCCCGAAATAAGGGGGTTTTCAACAAATTTAAAAAATTAAAATACAAAATATTTCCATAAAATTTTTGAATTGTGGGTTACAAATTTTTAAAATTTTTTTACCCCTTTCCTACTTTAAAAACTGAAACCTGGGTTTTCCCCCAAAATTATACAAAAAAGTAGTCATACAAGAAAGGGGCCACAATCCCCGATTTTTATTAGTTCTTGGTTTTGTTTAAAATTCCCTTCATCCTCCCCCAACATGCTCTGTTTTATGTCTGGTTTCTGGGGGGGGAGCCTTTAGCACTTGTCTTTTTTCCGGAGGAATTTTGTAAATATAAGAGATTGGCCCATCCGTGCAGAAACCCCCCTTTTTTATTTTGGGAAAAAAAGGAGTTCTTCTTTATATTTTGGGAAAAAAAAATTGCCTTTTTCCCCCTTTTTTAAAAGTTTTGCCTACCCCCTATGAATGTAACCCCCCAAACCCGATATTTTCCCCCCCAAAATTTTTTTGGGGGAAATTTTTTGGGCCCCCATGGCTCCCGCGTTTTTGGGCATTGGTGTTTTTGAAACCCCGAAAATTTCCCCCTTTCGGTTTCAGGTTAAAATTTTTTTCATAACTTTTGGGAAACGAAAACTTTGTTTAATTTTTGAGTCTTTTCCCCAAATTTTCATATATTCGAATTGTTTTAAATTTTACCGGTCCTTTATTACCTTAACTGACCCAAAAAAAACAACATTTTTTAAATTTTCATTTGTCATATGTGGTTTGGGGGTTTAAAAACCCTTTTATAACCATATTTTTTTGAAAACCCCTTTTAAAAAGGGGTTTTTTAAATATTAATGTAAAGGTCTATGGGGGCAATTTATACCTTTAAAGTGGGAGCTTTGACAATGTGGTGGGATTTTGGCTTTTTGGGAGGTGTAAAATATTTGTTTCCAATTTGGCATATTTGCCCCCTATGTTTTTGGGGGTAGGTATCTACACAAAGTTTTTTCCCACAGTGGCAAGGTTTTTTAAGAAAAATTTGGGCGGTCCCTTTTTTTTTTTTTGATACATAAAAATTTTTTTTCAAAGATTTTTTAAACGGAAAATTTTTTAAACCCCCCCCTTCCGTTCACAGCAGCAGAATCGTTACGAGGGGGCTTGAGTTTTTAAAAATTTTTTCCCCCATAAAATTTTTTTTAAAAAAGGGTGGGTTTTAAAAGCATAAAAAAATCCTTGCCCCTCCCCCCTTTTTTTTCTTAGGTTTTCACATTAATTCTTAAAAAGGGCGTGTTTTTTAAAAAACCCCAAAAGATTTTCCCCCCGTATTAGGCAACGTTATTTCCCAATGGGTCCATTTATTTGCCCCCCCTTGTGTCTTTTTTTCGAAAACCCCCCGATTGTTTCAAATAAAATGGGGGATTGGGCCCCTGAAATTTGGGTTTTTTTCCCCCAAAACCCTTTTAGGAATACATGCAAAATGAAAACCCAAAAACAAAGGGTTTTTAAAAAAAAACCCCCAAAAAAAAAAAAACATCCCAAACCGGGGTTATGTTGTGCCCTCCTCTGCTTTTGGGGGTTTTAAAGGAAAACCCTTTTCTTTTCAATCGGAAACCCCCTAGGGATAAAGACCCAGTGATCATTTTTTACATAAAATTTGGGGGTTTTAAAAAACCCCCCACCGTAATTTTTTTTTTTAAACCCTAGGAAAGTCATTTTTCCTTTCCTGATGGGTTGACGAAGAGGTTTAAACCCCCCAATTTTAAACCCAAAAACACCCGGGGGAATAGGAATTTTTATTTAACCCTTGGTTCACCCCCCCAAATTGAATTAAAATTTAAATTTTATATAATATTAAAAATTTAAAAATTTTTCCATACAGCCTTGCAGGGGCCCCCCTTTTTCCAAACCTGAAAACACGGACCCCACACGATATGGCTGGAGGGGTTTTTTTTCCGTGCGGGTTCCTTTTTTCCTTTTCCGGGGGTGCAAAAAATGGTCCCCCCGGCAGGAGAAAAATTACGTGAAACCAGCCTTACAAATTTTGGGTTTTAAAAAATTTAAAACCCAAAACTCAATGAAAATTTTTTGTGAGCGGATTTTCCCCCCAAAAAAATGTTTTAACCCGCATGTGATAACTTGGGTTTTTGGAAAGAACCCTTTTGCAAAAAAAGTAAATCCCCCAAGTAGATGAGGACAGGAGGCAACCACTATAATTTTTAAACCTAACAAAGGATTTTCATAAAAGGGGGGGGACCCCCCCGATCAAAATTTTCCCTGGGGGGCACCCCACCCAAGTCCGGGCCCTGTTGGAAAAAGGTTTTTTTTAATTTTTTTTTTGGTGCCCCCTATTTTGAATCAAACTTTTAATTTTTTACATTCAGAAGGACAATTTTGCTCTAAAATCTGTTTATGGGTTCCTGTGATAGGTTAAGGCCTATACAAAATAACAAAAAACCCCCCAGCTTTTGGGTTCCTTTATTTTTTGCAATGTTGAGGGTGTTCCCCTTTTTTTTTAACTTCAAAATTTTCACCGTCCCGAAACAAACTTTTTTCTTTGCATTTCCAAAAGGGGGCAATTTTTTTTTTTAAACCCACCCCCAAAATTTTTTCCAAAAATTTGGTTTTCAAACTCCTTTGGAAGTCAGCATTCCCCCTTTTAAAAATTTTTTTGGGGTTTGGGTTTTTTCCCTTTCTTTTTCCCCTTTTTCTGCTTTTGGGTTTTTAAAGCGGATAGGTTTTTGAACCATTTCCCCAGATGTTCCATTTTGGGACTTTTTGGGTATTTGAGTTTTTTTCCCCCCTTACCCAACCTTGAAAATCTTTGTCAATTTTTAAAATTTTCCCCCTGTAAAACGTTTTACCCCTGGGTTGATAAACTTCTTAAAAAAATGACATTGTTTAAAGGGGGGGAAAGGGGGCGGGGGTGGCCCTTATCCCCTTTTGGGGAAAACTTGAGTTTCCTTAAAAGCTTTTATACCCCAGAAAGTTTTTTTCTTTCCATTTTGGGAAAAAAAATTGGTTTAAAAAGGGCTTGCTAACAATTTTAAGGGGCTTAATTTATCACAGGTGGGTTTTTCCTTTGTGTTTTACCAAGGTAAAAGGTAACCCAAAAATAATTTAAATCCAAATTTATTACACAACTTTTTGGGGATTCACGCTTAATACTTTCTAAAAAAAGATTTCCCCCCTGAATTAAAATTTCTCAATCTTTCGAGACCCTTGTAGAGTTGAATTCTACAATCGGAAAAGGGGAATAAGCGGGGGAAGGCCCTTCATTTTTCCAACCGCATCTTTTTTAATGTTGGAAAAGGCTAATTTTTTTCACAAAAATGACGGGTGTCAAACACAAAGGACACTTGAAACCTGTTAAAATTGAAAGAAAAAAGTTTAAGGTCTTTATTCCAATTGGAGAGCGACAAACAATTTTTTAAAAAAATTGTTGGGTTTTTCAGCAACGAGAAAAGATTCTTTCAGGGTTAAAAAACATAGTTTCCAATTTTTCGTTAACGACGTGGCCTTTTAGTTTTCATTTTTTCTCCTTTTTTTTTTGTTTTAAAAATGGTTTATTACTTTGCTTTTTTGTTTTACCCCAAAAAAAAAAAGCTCTAACAATAAAAAGCGTCCACTTGATTCATTTTTTTCAGGAGATTTTCCCATTATTTTTACATTAACTTTAGGTGCAAACAATGAGCAGGGTTACGTAATTCACAGTTCCTAATGCTAAAGTCCCAATTGTGTTTGTGACTTTTTTCTAGCAATTTTCCTTATTGTTACACTTAAAAGTTAAAAAATTTCCTTTTGAAGTTTAAAAGCCTTGACCCCTCACTACAAATCTTATTTAAAAGGGAAAACCTTCAACCCCCAAACCCTAAAACCCAAAAACCGTCCCCCACAAATTAACAATTTTCCCAAAATCCCTTTTAACCTCCTAAAAGCCCCATCAAAATGAAAAAAATTAAATAGTACCCCCAGAAAAGATTGACAGATTATATCCCCCTCATAAGGAGCCCCTTTCCAACACCCCAAAAAACCTTGATCTTCCCATATTCAAAAATTCGTTGGGGCCCCCCCCCCAAATTTTGGGAAAGGTGGGGGGAATGACGCATTGGTTTTCCTTCCCGGGTCCTCTTAAACGGAGCTTTTCAGCTAATGGAGGGTCCCCGGGGGGGCATGCGCAGCTGGGGAGTACCGGTTTTTTTAGGCCCCCGCGATGGCATCGTCCCCGGTGGGAGGGAGAAGCTGAAAGCTGGCCCTTTTAGGGTCCCCCCCCAAAAATGGGAACGCGATTGCCCCCCCCTTTTAAGCCGGACGAAAGGACGGGAGGCGGAGGGGGGCACATTTGATCCAGAGGAAAATCACCCCATTCCGCTGTCCCGAAAAGAGGGGGTCCTTGATGAGGCAGAATGCTAGATATTATCTCCAAATCTATTTACTTTTTCTTCATTTTCAAAGGGGTTTGGAGGAAAAAGAGTGTGGGGAAAGTTTAAACTGGGACAGGGTTTTAAAGTTTATATTTTTTACAGGAATTCCCTTTAAAGATCATAAAATTTTTTTTTGTGATCCTATTACCCAAAAGTAAACCCCAAACCCTTTTTAATGGAAAAGCCCGTTGGTTAAGGAGGTTTTAGGGGGACCTTTCTTCTTTTTTTCGAAAAGTTGTGATTTTTTTCATTTTTGTCAAAAACCCCCTTTTCTGGAATTTTTTTTTTCTCCCCGGGATTGAAGTTCATAATACTAAATTTTTTTCCACCAAAAATTGGAGACTTATAAAAACCCCATCAGAATTTTTTAAAATTCTTTTTATCACCCAAGAGAAGGGACATTTTTTCGTTCTCAAAACCTGCGTGAAATAAAATGTGAGGCAATTTTGGGAAATTTTTCATATTCAAAACACCCCCCTATAGCAAATTTAAAAATAGAAAAAAAATAAAACAACCCCAAGGAACACCAACCCTTTTTTCCCTGTTTCCCACCCTTTTGTTTGAAAATTTAACCAAGGGTCACATTAAGTCTTTGGAGTATTTTTTAAAATGAAAAAACCGGGATTGGGAAAAATCCAGACAAGACCACTCATTATAAAAAGGCCCGGGAAAGTAATTATTTTAACCCCCTTGTTGTGCCGGGTCGAAATTTTTAGGCTTCTTTTTGGAGTACCTTTTGGGGGCCAATTTACAAAAAAAAAAAGATTATACGTTTAATGAAAGTTTCCAAAATCTACCTAACGTTTATTTGAGTGGGGACTGTTTTTATTAAACCTTTTTTTCATCCCCTCTTTGGGAACAAAAACTCCTTTTCCAAAAAAAGCAACTGGCCCCTTGCCCAGATGGGGGTACAATTTCATAAAAACCCCCCTTCGGTTAAAAATGAAGGAAATGGGGGGGATCCCCCGGGGTTATTTTAGTTGCTTTAATTTCCAAGGCTTGGTACGAATGAAAACAAATTCCGGGTGGTAAAGGGGAGCCCCCGGCCTTTAATCCTAACGTCGCTGTGTGATTGAATACACTAAGGGGTTCACCCTTTTTTTGGAATATGGGTTTTTATTATTTTATTATTTTTCTAATTGTGTTGGCTTTGGGCTACTTTAATAATCAGTAACAATGAAATCATTGCGGCACGGGGACCCAAAAGTTTTGGAAAATTTTTTTTTTTATTTTTTCCCATAAATTAACCCCTGTCCTTTATAGTATATTTTTTTTGAAAGAAAAATGAAAGTAATTGAAATTTGCTTTTTTAAAAAATTAACTTAAAAAACCAAGTTTAAATCCAATTTGTCAAATTTTTTCCCCAAAAACCCGCACGGGAAAAAGGGGTTTGTAAAAACTAAATTAGGATTTGTAAATTTCTATAAAAACAACATAAAGGGCACCCCGGGAAGACCCTCAGGGCCACTTTTCTCCCTATAAAACAAAAAACGCTCAGCCTCAAAACCAAAAGAGTAATAAAATTGTTCAAGATCCCCATCCAGAATAAATTTTTTTCTTTTTTCAAACCCAAAATTTCATTTGTTCACCGACTCTCTTTCCTTTTGTGGATTTGCCAATGAGAAGACACAAAAAATGCCGTCATCAAAACGGGTGAATGAAACCCCCGGGTGGGGAGTTTGGGGATTGTGGGGGCACCCGTCCCCTGCCCGTCATGGAACTGGCAAATTTCCAAAGCAATCAGGGTATTTTCAGCTAGCAAAATGGTTTCTTTTAAAAACAATTTTTTTAAAAAAATAAATTTAGAAACAAAATTTATTCACATAAAGAAAACAAACCCCCTGTTTTCTCAACAGCACCTTGAAAAATAGAATTTCGGAACATACTCAAAAACCCCCGACTCCCATATTTCCCAATCGCCCCAACCCCCCCCAACCCCTTTCCCCCCATTTGTCCCTGGCACGAACAGGATGCGCAACAAAAGGTATAAAGCAGATCTCTTTTAAATCCCAAAGAGATAACCCCCCTCATGGTCCCCTCCATACATATAAAAACCAAAACCCTTATCTTTTTTTGCACTCTTCAACCTTTTTCCCTCTAAAATACTGTTGAATTCTTATATACCCCCAATCGGTCACTGTCTGGAAACCCAAAATTCTTCCTGGATTGTTTAAACGTTCTCAGGTTTTGATTCTCAACAACAAAAACCACAAAACCGAACCCCTTTTTGGTGTTTCAGGCCTTCTGTTCCCCCATTTTTATAAAACACACAGTTTTTCTTTCACCCCATAGGGGAGAGTACATAGTCATTCCAATACTTCCTAAGCTTTTTCACTTTAGCCCACATTCTATATATTACACAAAAGCGGGGAACCTCCAACCCACCAGCCAAAATTCCACTTACAACCCCTGCACCAGGGGGTTCCTCCCCTACGAAAATACTTCAGAATTGCCAAAATCGAACCCCCTCCATCGCCTGATTGCCCAACCCTGAAATGCTGGCTCGAGACGCCAAGAAAATATATCCGGGGTTAGGCCCCAAAGGGATGCCCCCCCCTTTTTTCCTTTGGGTTTTCTGCAAAATTTCCCAATTTAATTCTGGACTGTCGCCCCCCAAACCCCCTTCCCGACAGAGAGAGCTAAGCTTTTAAATAGACCCCCCCGGAAGGGCCCTATTGGGGAGTTCTGGATCAAACCCGAAGGAAAATTTAGGCATCAAATATCATCTTAAAACAGGTTTTAAACCTCCCACCACCCGACAAACGTAGTTTTTCCCAAGGTTTTTAAACCTTGTTCTTGAGTTTTTTTTCAGAAGTGGCGAAAAGTTCAAGCAAAGAATATTTGAATAGTGCCACAGGTTATAATGGGTATGTGTGGTATCTGTAAAGAAAACGATACCACACGGCGTCTGAGTGACGTTTTGGTGCAATTTTTTTAAATGAAGATAACTATAATCCATGTCAGGGTTGTCCATTTTCCCAGCCTGATAGATTAACCTTACTAAGATTAAGTACAAACACGACCAATGTTTGCCATTACAGTTTCTGTGCCGCTCCCATGCTTAAACCCTGCTGTAGTAGCTGATATTACCACTGGACTGCTCAGATCTTCCATGGACTCAGAAATGCCCAAACGGAGGCAAGTGCGAATAAAACTGGAGGCCAAAGATTAAACACTTAAATTAATGTTAAATAAAGTCAAATAAACAATATACACAGGGGCGGACCGTCACCCCGGGGGCCCTGGTGCAGGAGAGGACCGGGGGGGGGGGCTACTGGCCGTGGGTGCGGCCCGGAAAGGGGGAGGGGTGTGCTGGGACCCGCAGGCGCGGTGCTTCCTACCTGGGAGCGCGCCAGATGTATGCAAAGGGGCCGGAGGAGCAGAGGAGAGGAGGGGGGGGGATCAGGGGGGGAAGCTCTCTGCTTCCCTTGCCTGACCCTCCTCTCCTTTGACGGCGGCTTGCGGGGGTCGGCTGGGGCCCCTCCAGGCTTGAAGGGGCCCCCAGCCGGTCGGGGCCCTGGTTTAGCTGCACCAGTGTAGTTCCGCCCCTGAATATACAGTAATGTATAGCTAACGTGCCATTTTCATGACTTTAAGGAAGCTGATTGTATCATTTAGTACAATATTCAGATTATCGCCATCACAGGATTATTGCCATCACATTACAGACTCAATAGCTTATCAAAATACCTACGATTTTGTCTTCTTAGGATGATAGACACACAGTCAAATTAATGTGCACCTTCAGAAAAATGACCGTCCTGCACTATAATGGTTTTCTTGTAAAAGTGGAGATACGCTTTAAAGAAAATCTATCACTTGCACAACAAAAAATTGAGTTCAGATTGTAAAAACACTCATCTTCCCTGATTCTGGATATTTTTTCTCCTAAAAAATAGTTAAGCGCAGTAATGTCTTATCGGGGTAAAACAGCGGCCAGGTGTAAGTGGTGTGTTGACCCAATAAGGTTGTCTATGCCACAACCACTCATGTATGGGAGTTTAGGCTGCCATAGCATTCACTATTAAATGTAAAGCATTTCCATTGGAGTGTATGAAATCTGTGCTGCTGAATAACAGATAGGATCCTGATCTACATAGGATAGGTCCGGATCTACAGTCTAGATCACATGTAGTCAGTATCACCCTCTACTCTTTGGTCAGACCTCATCTGGATACTGTGTCCAGTTTGGGGTCCCCAAATTTTAAAAACAAAACAAAACATCAACAAAATGGAGAATAGTTAGAAAAGAGTGACCAGAATGGTGTCTGGTCTGCAAACCATAATATATAATAACCTGGCACACAATTATATGGGAAATTATGATAAGGAAACGTCAGCTCGACCATCAAAGTTTTATTCAGATATAAATGTAGTCAATCCTTGCGGTTCGACCACACTGGTCTTCGCAGAGGACACAGCTCCTGTACCTCTGCGAAGACAGTGTGGTCGAACGGCAAGGATTGAGCTACATTTATATCTGAATAAAACTTTGATGGTTGAGCTGACGTTTCCTTATTTATAATTTCCCATATAATTGTGTGCAGGTTATTATATATTACTGTTATTAGTCTTCCCTGGGCACCAACTGAGGGTCTGAGCCAGACCTGTCTGGATAATTTATGGTTGCAAACCATGTCCTATGAGGAACGGTTACAGGATCTGGGAATGTTTAGCTTGTAAAAAAAGAAGATGAGAGGGAGACTTAATAGCGGTTTACAAATATCTCAAGGGCTTCACACTGTAGAGGGATCTCTTTTATTCTCATTTGCACAAGGAAACACTAGAATCAAAGGGATGAAACCGATGGGAGGAGGCACAGATTAGGTATTAAAAACGTTTTGACGGTCAGGGTGAGCAAGGAGTGAACAGGCGGTCATGAGAAAGGGGGCGAGTTTTCCTTTAATGGAAGTCTAAAAACAGAGGCTGGAGAGACATCTGTCTGGGATGATTAAGTGAATCTGCTTTGAGGGGGGTTTGGACAAGATGACCCAGGAGGCCTTTCCAATTCTACCATTCTATGATGGAAAAGATGAACAGTGGTTTATGTCAACGCATCTGAGTCAATACGAAGTGTGATGACAAACCAATTTTATCCCGGATCCTTTTTTATTCGGCAGAGCGGATTTGATCCAATCCTATGTTTAAAACATCCAATTGTGAAACTTTTTTTTATTCCAAGATCTATAGATTAAATTATTTTGTTCGTAGGACATCCCCTTTACATAAAGGCAATTATTATCAGGCGCTGGGTTATTTTATTTATACCATAATTATTTACAATCTAATATATATCCAGGGTAAGTCTATTCACGTAAATTCTACAGTTTATCCAGAGACATACACTGGGTCAGAAAGTATTCGAACACTTTACATTTTCACTCTTTGTTTCATTGCAGCCATTTGGTAAATTCAAAAAAGTTCATTTTTTTTTAAATGGCACTTGCGCCCCCTCTTGATGAAAAAAATGAAATGTAGACATTTTTTTTAAAATTATTAAAAAAGAAAAAAAAAACGATTACATGGTATACATTCAACCCTTTTCAGTATTTAGTATTTGCACCTTTTGAGTAGAAAAGCCAGGTTTTTGGAAATGATGAAAAATTTTTGTAACTGGTTTTTGGGGATCCTCTGCCTTTTTTGGACCCTCTCCATTCTGTCAGGTTGGATGGTGAACGTTGGGGGTAGCCATTTTAGGTTTCCAAGATGTCAATTGGGTTTGGTCGGGTCTGGGGGGCCCGTGGGAAGGGCCCGAGTTGTTTAAAAGCGCCCCTTTGTTATATTAGTGGGGTTTTTTAGGGTATTGTTTGTTGGAAGATAAACCCTTGGGCCCCAAGTCTGGGGTCCGAGATCGGAAGATTTTTTCACCCTATATCCTGTATTGGGCATTATGTGCCCTTTAAATTGAACCAGTTTTGCCCCCTGCATAAAAAACCCCCCCCCATGATGAGCTGCCCCCAATTTTTTATTTTTTGGGATTGTATTGGGCAGGGGGAAAGCAGTGGGGTTTTCCCACACATACGCTTCTTATCAAAAAAAAATTTGTTTGTTCATAAACCAGGAATCTTATTTCAAAATAGTTTGGAGCCTTCAAGTATTTTTTGAAAATTTATGGGGTTTATAGTTTCCGAGGGGGTTTTAGCTGGCTATTCTGATAAAGGTGGGGTGGGGGAATTTAGGATAGTTGACTTTGTGGAACTTTTGTTTCCCCCTATGATTTGGAGTCCCCTAGGATCTTGGGGTTTATTTATCTCTCATAAAGGGTTTTTCCCCCCGATTGTCAGTTTGGTGAAGGGCCGTCTGGGAAAGATTTGGTAGCCCCAAAATTTTCCATTTAAGGATTTAACCCACGTGTTTTAGGAATTGAAATTGCAAAAATTTTTTGTAATCTGGCCACATCGTGTTCCCACAATTTTTTTCCCCGAGACCCTTGGGCAGTTCCTTTGCCTTTTGATTCTCATTTGTTAAAGCATGTGGCTGTGAGGTTTTATAGACAGGTGTGTGCCCTTTTAAAACAAGTTATGTTTTATTAAAAACGTGGCTCCAAAAAGGTGGGAAAATTTTCCAAGGAGGATAAAGGAAAGGGCAGATGTGCTTAAAAAAGAGTGTCTGAGAAAGGGGCTGAAAACTTTTCCCTGTATTTTTCAGTTTTTTTTTTTAAATAATTTGCAAAAATTTTCTTTCTGTTTTTTTTCAGTCAAGATGGGGTGCGGGACATTAATGAGAAAAAAAATTTAAATTTTTTGAATTTACCAAAGGGGGGCAAGAAAAAAAAGATGAAAAATTTTAAAGGGTTGAATACTTTCGTACCCCGTTTTGAGAGGGCCAAGCCCAACCCTGGAAGCGTGAAAAAACGATATGTTTTGCACGGAAACAAATAGACTGAGTTCCCTTTGGGAGAATGACTAAAATATATACAATAATTTTTTTTTCCTACATTTGGATTGATGTGGAGCAGGTTTGGAAGATGAGGGGGATCGTGTGGAGGAGTATAGGAAAAGGAAGTTGGCACCCGCGAAATTTCCCGGAAGGAAAAGGGGGTCTTTCCCTGGGGGGATATTGTCAAAGAAAAAGACAGAATGACATTTGGTCATGAGTTGATTTCATTCGTATTTTCATACATTATCCGGTGTATGAGGATCGTCTTAGCATTTCAGCAGCGGAGACAAGGAGCTGGTGTATTGTGTTACAGTGTCACCTTGTGTTCGGATTAGTAATGTACGTCGTACACCTACTCTATCAGCTTAAACAGCTATTTAATAGAGTATTTAGGAGATAACATGAAAAGGAGGCAAAGATTTATTTTGAGAAATACAGATTTTGCACTATGGCTGATGGCATCTGTCACATTTATTAAAATAGATAAAACAAATATTTGCAATAAGCGTCTATAGACTCTGGCTCCTTCACTGAAGGACCACTTGCCTCCTCAGGAATCCGGTGACAGTTTCCTTTTTCTGCGACATCTCGGTAGTGTAGGGTGTTTCTATAACTATGAACTTTGGACCCGCTTCATCACAGCTTTTATGCCAGAATTCAGTCTTAAAAATCTTTGGAAAGTCACAAAATGTTTTGCATCTAAAGTGGGTGAAGTTATGATGGGATAGGGGCAGGATGACGGCCACTCGTCAAATTCATGATGGGTAGCTGTGTTTGCTACATGAAACCTCTTACTTCGGCAGGGACTGGAGTAGGATCTATAGTGAGGCGCACACAAGGTGTTTGCCACTTGTCAGGTGTACACCTCTCCATAAATCAGGAGCATCCGACTCCAGCACATCAACTTTATCTCTGGGAACACTCAAAGCCTTTGCTATCTTTTTGTATCCTTTCCATTGTTTTTGCAGATCTTTTAACTTTCTCAATCAGGCTCTTACTAACCCAAAAGTATTAGTAAACTGGAAGCCATTGGCAAAAGAACACTGATATCATGTTCCTCTAGCACCTTATTAGGTAGTTTCTATGACTTGTCCCTGTTATGTGGATATGAAGCAGAGAGTTTGAAACTAAAATGTGTATATGGAAATATTGGGATTTTAATGTTTTATATACCATGTTATTGGATCATCCAGAATCAGCAGTGCAGCCAATGACGAGACTTTGAAAATTCCTGCACAAAAACTGTGTGACAGCTCAAGACCGGCACCAAGAACAGAGGTTTTAGGTTGCTCAGATGGTCTCCATACCTGAACTCCAAAGACCTACACCTCTACTGACCCAAAAGCACAAGAAAGGTGGTCTCCAATATGCTCAACACCATACAAATAAGCCACAGAAGTTTGGAGATTCTGTCCTGTGGAAGGGGGCAAATAACTCTTGAGACTGCAGTAATCATTAAACATGGCATTTTGGGGTGAATTTGGTTTATTGCAAACAGCAAAAACTTTGTATGTTTTTCTAATAAATTCAAATGGTAATGGACTGAATAATGTTGACTGCAACTGTAAGGCTGTGTTCACACACAGTGTTAAGGCTGCATTTTGTGAGGATCCGTTTTTGGTGCAAAAACTGCACCAAGAATGGATCTTCACAAAGCGCGTGTGTGAATACCGCTATTCTGCTGTGATTTACTCACCTCGCCGCACTCCCCCGGTGACCGCCGGTGATCTCTACTCATCTTGGAGACCACCAAGAGCGCGGCTTCTGGGACCCTGCAACACCATGTGACGGGGTGTCGTCGCTCACTCACGTGGTGCTGTCCAAGGTCCTGCACAAGGTCCTACAGTGTCCAGACAAGGAGAGATCTCTGTGGGAGCGTGGCGAGGTGACTAAAAAGCGCAGCGAAATAACGCCTAAAGAATTGACATGTTCATTCTTTTTACGCATCTGCTTTTCAGCCCAAAAGCGGGCCTAAAAG